>JABUQX010002544.1:0-14005 GCA_015478945.1 Trachelipus rathkii | reverse complement strand
CACCCATTGTGGCTTCTTTACTGTCTCTATATTCCTAATGTCCTAATGTCCTAAAAGGTTACACTCTCAGACTAAGGGTAGCTATATATTGATATACAGTTTGCTGAGAAACAGCTAAAATAAAAGACAAAAAATTAAATAGGTTAACCTTTGAAAAATAATAATAACTATCAAATATTGGAAAGAATAAGTGCTTCATATATATGTAGTCCAGTAACAACTAAATTCAATGCTTATATAGATTAACTTACTGCTCATACTGAAAGCCGTCTTGCAAATAAGTTCAATGCCATGTAAGAAAACGATATATTTTACAACTTTAACATTGATAACCCTCTTATAAATCAAAATATTTTAACGAATTATACAAAAAGAAATTATAAAACTGGGGAAAAAAGAAATTGTTTTAAAAAATATACCAACATGTGTCAATGCATTGGTGAAGAATATTTTGTCATAAATATAGTTTTTATCATTTTTATTACTCCAGGCAATTAATTTACACTTTAACTTTTTGATAATATGTACAGTATGTGATTTTTCAGTCTTTAAACATAGCAACAACTTGCAAGTAGCAGGTATCTTTTCCTTTTTGCCACTTTATCTCCTGATCTACAAAACTTCATACCTAATTTATTCTTAATCAATTAACTCCATCACAATAGTTGTTTACAATTAATGCCTCTGCATTAATTTTAAAAAAATAACCATTAGACAAAAAAAAAATGAAAATTAAAATAAAACATAAATGACTAATCTTTAGGAAAAAAATCTTACAGCCTCCAAATTGTAATTGTTGACAAAAGGGCCTCAGCATTAATTTTTATAAAAATCACATCAACTCTAAAAAAATATTAATGAAGAACTAAAACCAAAAACAAATATGACGTCTTTTAGTGAATAAAAATTATAGCCCTCAAATTCTTGATAATCCCATAATCTTGATTTTCTATAAAAAAAACTGAATGGGCCTCAAGGTCAGCTTAGGACCATCCTAGTTCAGGTTACAAAAAGATCTGTTAAGTACACACAGATTTACTGTGTATCCTTAACAAAACATATCATAACCTGAATAGTAAAGTCTTAAACCGAGACTAATGGATTATGATGATGCCATCATCCTAGACCGTTAAACCTAAATGGATTTACATTGATAATCTAGACAGAGTTCTTTCAACATGGCTAACCTTGCACCTACTTTTGTAAATTGCATAGAATATAAAATTCTGGTCAGATTTTTTACAAGTCTATGGACATTTTTTAAAACTTTGGGTAATAGTCGAGTTCAACAGATTCTGACGAAATATCAATATTTTTTCCCAATAATTGTTTTATATTATATTATATTTATGTATCTAAAAAAATTATAAATACGTTTTAGATGTATTATATATATATAATATATATATATATATAAGATATATACATATCAGCGTCGCGCGGGTGCACCAGCCCGCCTCTTTTAGGAGGGTGATTCGGTTCCACTCTAAATAAATAAAAAAGTCACATTAAAAAAAAAAAAAAAAAATTTTCCCATTTTATATCCATCGCAAATATTATCTTTACAAAGTATATTTATTCTATAATTCTCGAAAGTTTTTACATTTTAGAATACACAAGAAAATTACTTTATCTTATTCCATCTCCATCGACGACGACGACGTCGACGACAAGACAATCTTTTAGTTTTTTTTCTCAAAGAAAAATGTGGATCCGCATTTATATTATTTTCAGTGATACACTCGATTAGTTAGCTTAAACTGGAAAAGTAAATTTTTGATCCAAGCATCATTAGTGCAAAAAAGACAACGCCTAGACTTGTCCATCACCCGCTTAAACCATTTGCTACCTGCTTTATTAATTCTTACATACGATTTACTATTGACATTTTTATTACTATAATTAATTTAAATGTAATAAAAAACGTTACTTATATACAGAAATCTTTTTTAAAAAATGAAAATTTAATAAAAAAAACGGAGTTCAAAAAAGTGTCAAAATTTTGCGAAGGCGGTGAATCTGTATTTTGATTTATAATATTCTCATTTTATATATCCATTATTGACATTTTTCATTACTTATTACGAATTTTAATATTGATAAATAATTATTAGCTAAGTAAAAATTTAAAATATTAAAATGAACTATACGTTACAAGACGAATTTAAACAATTCGATGTCACCCCTCAATGGTTGTCCGCTTCACCCCTCCACGTTTTATTTCTCGCCATTATTCAAACTTTTATAAAACTTTTTATATTAGAATTACATTATTATTTTTTCGTGTGCTTATGACCGATAGGGCCGTGATTTACAAACAAAAAAATTTCCAAAAGTGCATTAGGTGAGAGTCGAGACCAATGTATACCTAAAGTTCACGGTTAAAGCGAAAATTTCTTACATAATTATATACGGTATATACATATATATATTACCGTATAATAATATATATTATATATATAATATATATATTATATAATATTATATATATATAAATTATATATATATATAATATACTATATATATATACTATATATACCGTATATATCTATATACCGTAATATATATAATATATATAATATATATATATATATATATATTATATATATATATATAATACTATATATATATATATATATATATATATATATAAGATATATATTATATATCATACATAATCATTACTATATATATATAAATATATATATATATATATATATAATATATATATATATATAGTATACTTATATTCAAATTTAAATATATATAATTAATTTTAAAAATATTTATATACTATAATATATATATATATTATATATAATATATAATTATATAGATTGATATTAAATATATTAGTAGTTTTTTATTCTATAAATTGTGGTTGATTGAAATATTGCACGTGGATAGAAATGTCCAATTAAACGCTCTTACTCTCTTAAGAATAAAATGATTTATAATTTCCTCCATTTCAATTTTACATTTTCGAGACACCCTGTACGATTTCTTTATTGGTTAATTATAAAATATGGCTTTATACGACAAACCTGTGTATTATATAATATTATAACAATGTTTCTACCTTTGACAGTAGCCAATGAAATTATAGATAGAACTCTGTAATAATTAACAAACATTGTATAAGATCGCAATAACAAGTATTACGACCACATGTTAGCCTTCTAAATAGCTATTTAATTTACTTTCTAAAATCCAAACAAAATACTATGAAGACCTGAAATTGACATTGTCCATGTCTTTCAGGTAGTAACTAAAATAAAAAAATGTAATCAAAATAACTATGAATGTAAAACTATAACTTTATAATTAGAATGATATAGATAAACTAAACGTTATCGTTGCAGCTTTACTATCTTGTAGACCTCTACTAGAAATGATTTGACCCAAACTTTCATCGAACGAACCTTTTTAAATTTACGAAAAAGTTCAATTAACAAAAAAATACATAAGAATATAGAAGAAAATATCTTTAAATAAATAAGTTGACAGTATTGTATAATTAATATAAAATTGTTATTTACTTTTAATAGGGTTGAGTCTAATGCTGGATTTTTAATGTGGTTTTTTTAAGTGTGGATTTTTTTTTGAATCCTACTACTACTTCTGCTGAGATTTCAAAGCCGGGATTCATCCTGAAACGATGCTTGAAATGTCTACAATATATATCCGGATTTAAAATTCCATTCAGTGCGGACGGAAATGAAATAAAATCCTTCAGAAAACTAGGAAGTTTAGCCTTTCTTTTAATTAAAACTATTTCTCAGAAATTAAGCTATTTTTAAAGGAAAATATGCTTGCTCTGACAGCTTCCAGGGCTCAATTGAGCCCTTGTACATAATTAATGATACATTGGATACTTTATATGAATGTTCCATTTGTATATTATTTAGTTGGAATTATACATTATACTTGTATATTCTTATATCATTATACTGTTGGGATTGGATTTGTGTTATATTAAAACTTCTCACAAACATCCCCATTATACATTTTGAGCGAACATATTAAAGATAAACTTTTTCTAGTGTGTCAACATCCTTTGGTATTTGAATTTTATAATTAATTAATAATATATATAATGAAGTAATGAATAATGAATTAGATACTTATGATAATCATGTAATAAATAATATGAATAATAATTGAAATACAACTATAATTACAACATTAATAATTACAATCACAATTTAGATTTCCAATTATAATTTAGTAATAAAATAATATTAATTATAATAATAATAATTAATAGATTAGTATAATATATATTATAATTAATTATTAATAATAATAATATTATCATTAATATTAATGATATTATTATATTATGATATTGAATAATCACTGAAAAACAATTTATGTTATTATTAATTATAATTTTATATAATCATTAAATGAATAATTAAGTATTAAATTCGAAATTTATTAGATATATATCATTTAATAATAATAATAATTGATTATATATATTATTAATGTTAAATTACTTTGAATTATTTAATGAATATTTGATGCGTGGGATGTAATCTTAGGTCATGGATAATAGGATGAGCAGTTGTTTTCACGCTTTTGTAAAGGTCGTATGTGTAGTGGGCTTTCGTTCAGTAATGTATGGATTGCGCTACTGGTCACTTGATGTTGACCGTACGGAGACTAGGTTTTAAATTATTGCGGCTATGTCATATTCGTTCTATAAAGTTTGACCTTTTATAGCTAGGCATGCTTTAGATCTAGCTTTACATTATCTAATTCTTACAAAGATAGTTGGAGGGTTGATATGTTGAGTGAGACATGCTATTGCTCTAGCTTGCTTTCTGTTTGATTATTTTGATGAATTAGTATAACAATAAGTTAGGCAGGCTTTATTATTTTTGATGCTTGATGCTGCTCTTTTAAAACGAGGATAGCTTTAACAGATCTTCGAACTGCAGTATTTTAAGTTTTTTTAAATAAAGGTGTTGTATGATCATAATACATAATAATAATTCATAATAATGAATAATGAATAATAAATAATGAATAATAATAGATGAATAATAATAATAATAATAAATATGATACTAACGAATAATGACTATCATAATTATTATGCAGTACTATAACTACAATTATAGATTAGCAGTATTACAATTCAAATTACAATTATAAGTTTTCAATCACAATGCGCTAATGAATTATATATAATCAATATATAATAATAATAATAATATAATGAATAATAAGTAATTAATATAATAATAGATAATAATAATAATGAATAGATAATAATAAGTAATGGGATATAAGTAATGAAGTAGATACATGCTAATTAACGATGTAATTCAAAACTATTATTAAATATATGATGATAAACCGATTTATGTGACAACGCAATTGGGGTTTTTGCATGGGATTGGTTTGCAAGGTTCGAAATTCTTAGAAAGAAAGAAATTCTTTAGAGATGTTCCTCTCCTAGATAAAGTGGCAAAAACAGAACACACACCAGCACGACACACACATACACAGAGGCGACACACACCTACACATGAGCAAGATCAGAAGCCTATCATCACCAACAGTATCCATGCCTAAAGCGACGACTACCGCACCCGACCTACAAACCGAACATAGCACCTAAACACACCTGAACACACCTACACACACCTAAACACACATCAAATGTTCGTTTTCACACTATCAAAATCTTCATGTGCAGCACCTACATCATAATTTTTTGAATTGGTATGACACACCAACACACACTACCACACACACAGCACATCGAAGGCACGACACACAACACACACACACAGAACACACACAGCACACACAAACACAAAAAGAGAAAAAATAAATAGAAATAGATTAATGCTTGTGAAGGACGCGGTACCGTGCGCTGGATTAGGACGTGGAAGTATTCTCCCTTCCCTTTTTAAGGCTTGATGCGAATGTCGAAAACAGTCGACATTGTCGCTGCTTTTTTGTTTTGCCAGCTCGTAATTTCCCCAACTCTGAAAAACATGGAAATGGATGGAAAGCGGAGTGTAACCAAACATATATAGAACGTACATAAATAAGAGAAGTTGGGCTTGTGTAATTGGTGTAATCGGGTTAATCAGTTGCATTGATGAAAAAATTAAATATATAGGTGAAACGAACAATATAGAAATCTTACATCTTTTTTGACTGGAACAGGTTTGATTGACGCGCATATTGATTCTAACTGTCCTATTTTCTTATGTGTCTTGTTCTTATGTGTATTGAAAGAGGTTATTATCTGCAATAATATCAAAAAAGAAAGGTAATTATATAGTATAATGATCCAAATTAATACTTAAGAGATGATAAGTTTAAATAACATTTTATACATTTGACTTAGAATTATTCCAGAACCAATATGTTCGTCACAGTTCTCTCCGCAACATTTTTCATATAAAAAAAAAAAAATTATTCTAATCAAAAAGTTGCTGACTACGCATTTTAACAATGAGACAACTTCTTGGATAGAAAAAATATCCTCTTACTTTTTAAACAAAGATAATATTTTGCTGTGAATGCCTCTTGGCTTCCATTCCCTAGATGTATAACATGGTTAACGGCCAAGAGTAAGTAAAGTGAAGGTTGCAGTTACTGCAGTAGAGGCTAAAAGGTTGTTCCTCGCCTCAGCAAATGATTCCCCTAAGAAACTTTTTGCAGTTTCGTTAAGATCATGGCATACGTACCATGAAGAGTGTCTTAATCATTACGAGGCTGCTGAAGATAAAGTAGACATGTAATTGAGTTCGCATTTTGTGTTTTTTTTTGTTTTTTTGTTTTTTTTTTTTGCAATATAGAACGCCTTTCAATCTTTCTAACATAAATCTATAACACCTATCACTTTTAATTTTGGTGCTTGCTTTTGCAGGCCTCGAACCTTTGGAGATAAGGGTCGGGAGACTTACGAAAGAATCTGATTAACGGGGCCTAGGCAAAAAATGGTCCAGTACGGGCGTTCAGTTGGGGTTAAAGAATTATTTTAAAATGCCTGATGAAGAGAAGCAGCTGGAACCTACTGGATTGTTTTTTGATGGGGTAGATGCCTCGGAATTCAAGTGTAAAACTCTAGATGAAATCAAAAGGTCGACGGTCAATCGATATTAAGGGCGTATGTGAAAAGTTTCTTGAGTGATGGCGTGAGACGGATGCTCGGAAAATGGCGCTACGTGGTGCGTGAGGAGTTGAAAGAAGTAGAAACGGGAAATGGTGTTCTCCTACTGGCTGCTCTGAATCCGATTTACAAGTGCAGTTGTAGTCCGGTATGGTTGGACAGTAGGACGCAGGAAGTAATGAGCAATGAGTGGCTGAGATAGTTGCGCTGTTAATCGCGGGATTGGTAGTTCGTCTGACAAGTGCGTTTGACGCTCGTGCTCGCGATGTGTGCGTTGCGATGATTGGTGGAAGGGTTAATCCTGATGGATAAGGATATAGCAGAACGGTGAATTGGTGTGCTTGGTGAGCAGTCGGTGTGTTGTTTGTGTTGTCGGCTTAGATCGGAATATGGTCCGGTGCTGATTGAAGGTGTGAGCGGTACTCTGGGTGCTGTATCAGTAAGAGGCTGTCGTGTCGCTCTTCTTGTTGCGTGGTGGGAATCGAGATTGGGTATGAGTGGCGGCGCGCAGGGTAGGTGTAGAAGGATTTCCGGTAAGAAGTGAGTGTCCAGCCGTTAGTAGGCGTAGGACATTAGTAAGTACTATGTTGCTTGATGTCGTTGGCTAGACGAGTCGAGGAGAGCACGGAGGTTTTGAGGTAGGTGAGGAGATGTGGCTAGTAGAGGTAGAGACTCGAGTAGTTATGGAGATGAGAGAAGGAGATGCAGGATTATCAGGATGGATACGCCGATGAGCAGAGAGTATGAGAGAGGGAGGAAGCAACTCGGACATGACTATGAAATCGAGCATTCGTGGAAGAGACGTGAGGTGAGAGTTAGGGTAAGCATGTGCGGGTAAGGGCATTAATAAGGACGTATTCAATCGTTTTCAGCTGTGGCTTTCAAAGGGGAGATGTTGGTGTTGAGTATATGTAGGTGACGCTCCAGGCAGGACAGTTTGTGAGTGCAGTATGCATCGGCTACGATGTGTAGCCAGGAAGACAGAAGCAGGTCCCCACTGAGAGAGTTTACGTGGCCAGTGGTGGCAAATGGCGTATGTGCACTGCTGATCGGCAGGCAGAGCTCGTGTGAGCATTTCCGTAGCAAACAGAGTGCCTGCAAAATATCGACACAGGGGGACTCTCTTCGTGTAGATTCCGTCTGAGATGAATATTATATATTGAATGAGGAAGATGTAAAAGAGAATAACAGGGAGAGTGTACTTGTGGGAAGAGATGTGTGAGTGGTTTGTGAAGGTATACTTAGTAATGAGGACATGTTCAGCTGAGAGGCTAGTGGGTTAGCCGTAGTAGTCATCTGGGATGACAAAGGGATACTGTGCTGGAGAGGTGTTTTTGAGTGGGATGTTGGGAGTAATAAGGCCACATGTGTGTTGAGTATTTCGTGCGTGCCGCATGATGATTAGAAATTTGGGAAGGTAGTGAAGTTGAGACTTGGAGAGTGAGCTGGTGCAGATTGGCAGTCGGAGATTTTATTGCAAGATCGCTGTCTTTATCTCGCCATTCGAGGCGCGCGATGATTCAGTACGACGGTCGACTCGATCCGGCACGGATCGCGCTTACGATCGGTGTAGTGACGTAGTGATGGGACGGCGGGGCGCTCTAGCCTTGTACGCTAGATGAATGGACGGTGACGTGTTTCAGAGCCGGTCCTGGTGTCACCTAGCAGTGCATGGCAGATTTGAGAGGTTGTATGTGGTGAATGGAGATAGCGGAGCTTCTTGTAAGTACATAGATGGAGCAGAGATTAGGGACCGATGGGAGTAGGTGGAATTAGGGCTCGCGTAGTCAGCGTAAACAGGGTGTGTGATGTATCCGGAAAGGTATTAGGGTTGATAATGGATGTGTTTGTGTGTTAAAGGTGAGCGCGACACGCCGTGACGTATGAGCATTTATGCTCTCTCAGAGTAGTTAATGAATCATTGGATGGCCGTATTGGGAATAGAGGCGCAAATGAGTGTCATCTGGTACCGATGATAGTTATAGGTGCGTTTTGTGCGCAGATTTGTGTTCAAGAGGCTTTCGATATGTGTGTTTATGTCTAAAATAAAAAAATGTGTCATCTATTATGAGTGAGTGACATTTACGTCTAACTTATTATTATTTTATCAGCTATAAGTGTGTCTTATAAAATTTATTCTAATGAAAGTGAGAAATAAAGTAATTATCTGCGCAATCTTGTGAATTTAATGAAAAGGCTTCAAGAATATAATTTTACTTTTGGTCCATGCAGGTTTTGGCTTTCCAATTGATAGTAAATACGCCGAAATTCGCTTTTGACGAACATTTGGTGATACCATGAATTTTTATGATTATTATTATTTAATTATATGATGAATATTCTTTCAGACAAATGTAGATAGTAGTGATGGAACTAGCAAGTTCCTTGAATATTTTCAAGTTTGCAAGCATTTTCAGGTAATTTATTTTTGTTTTCTATTAAAAAATGTTGAAAGTGTTCAGATTTATTCAAATGAAAGATAGTAACATGTCAGAAATAAACAGTGAGATGTTAGAAACGTGCAGAGAACGTACGGTCTTTATGGTCGCCGCTAAATGTTGCATTTTCGCACTTTTATTTGGTCAAAAATCGGCGCGTATAAAATGTTCAAAGAAGTTATGCTCGATCATTTTGACAATTCTAACGGATTTATGGACCAGCCAAATAACGCCAGGCAAATCGAACCTTTTTCTTTAGTTTTAGAAATAGAAACAAAAAAAATAATTATTTATATTGATTTATGTAGTGGACGTTCCGGAATTGGCCGATACCGCAATATAATTTATCCATAAAAAGTTTAAGTGAAGTTTCCGAGAGATATATTTGACGTTTTCTTTTAAGCTTTTTATTTTTAAAAACAAAATTACTGAAACGAGATGGCTTAATTTTCTACAGCATATTATTATTACTTATACTACGTACTACTACTGACTACTGACTACTCGTCTTACTGACTACTATACTACTACTACTGACTACTGACTTCAAGTTACTATTGCTAATTAGTACTTATGAGTAACAAGTTTACCCTATAAAGGAAATATAATTTTGTTTATCAATTTTTAAAAACAATTTGAAATGGGGATGCGAAGATGAGGGATAATAATGGTACCCAGCAGCTAAAACATCGCTCATGGTCCGCGCGTTAGTGCTTGCCGATCCTGAGTATATAGTAATATATTATAATATAGTATACTAGTATATATATAGGTAGTATTATATATATATATATATACTTATAGTTATATTATTAGATAATATATATAATATATAGTATATAGTATAGTATTATAGTATAGCCAGGAGTATAGTATATTATATAGTATATATATAATATATATATATAATATATATATATATATATATATATATATATAGTATTATAATATATAGTAATATATATATATATATACTATATATATATAGAGTATAACTTATGTTGCACTCTTAGTGTAACTTTAGTATTCGACAAATTTTCAGTTTAGTTTTGATAACTATTTGTTATTAATTGGGCACATATTAAAATCAGTAAAAAGCCAATATAAATCCGTCAGGGTTGGTTCCATATTATTATAAAGCAAAAGGCTTGTTCCGTTCCTCTAGGCAGATGAAATGCTGCCATTCTGGCAAGTGACAGGCTTTAATCAGGGTTCCAGAGAGTGAAGACAAGCTGATGCTCTTTAACTGTTAGGATTGTTAATTTATGTTTATAATTGATTTGTTTTATTGATTTTATATAAATTGCTAATTAATAAAAATAGTTTGCAAATAACTGTGTGTAATATAGAAGTAGCATCTAAAGGGCCAGAAGTAAATATAAATAGGTAATAGATAGGCGTTTAAGAGCTGCATTTAACGGATATAGGTATGATATATTATATAATATGTATAGTATATTAGTTATATATATTATGTATAGTTTATATATATATATATAGTTTAGTATATATTATATATATAGTATGATATATATATTATATATATATATATTATATATATTATATATATACTATATATATATATATATAGTATATTTTTGATATATATAGGTATGTATAGTACTATATATGAGATATATATATATAGTATATATGAAGTAATATATATATATATAGTACACTATACTATATATATAGTATATATATATACCTAGCATGTTTAACTATGATGCCTCCCCATATGGATGATAGAGATGAAAAGTCTTCAAAACTTGACGATAACTCGTATGTGTTTATCGTTTCAAGAGTCTTGAATCTTTACAATGTCCGTTTGTCCGGGTAAGGGTTTTTGGGTAGCCAAGGTGTTTGAATGTTTCCGATTTTACGCGCGATTCAAATGGAAAAAACTTCATTGCAGATTTATTGAACTGTAAGATAATATAAAAAGTTGTGATATACTGAAGTTATATATTGAAGTACGTAGTATATATATATATATGTAGTATATCTGATATAATATATATATAATATATGATAGTATAGTATAATATATATATATATATATATATAGTAGTATGTATATATAGTTATAAGTATATAGGTAGTATATATATATATATATAGTATATATATATAGTATTATACCTAGTATATATATATATAAGTATAGTATATAAGATATATATAGTATAATAATATATATATATATATATAGTATATAAGTATATAATATATATACTATGATAGTATAGTATATATATATATATATTATATATAGTATATCTATATAGTCTATATATATATTACTATATATACGTGATATATATATATACTATATAGTATAGTATAGTGTTATATATATAGTATATATACTATTATAAAAATTAAATAATAGTTATATATATATATATTATATATAGCTATGGTAATATATATATATTTATAGTATATATATAGGTATATATATGTGTAATATTTATATATATTATTAATATTAGTAGTATATATATAATATATGTATAGTATAATATATATATATAATAGTACATATATTTATATATATATATATTATATATATATTATTATATAGGTAATATATATAGTATGTATATATATGATATATATATATATATATATATATAGTATTATATATAGTTTATAATATATATATAATTATATATATTATATATATATTATATATAATGATATTATATATAGTATTATATATACTATTGATATGTATATGATATATATTATATACGAAGCATTACTTATATCTATATATAGTAGTATTACATCATTAGTAGTTGATTATATATATCTATATATATATATACTTATATATAATTATATATAGTATATCTATATTTACTCTTTTAGTAGTGATATATATATATAGTATATATATATATATAACCTCTGTGATAAAAAATACAGAGGCCTACATTGCTTCTAGCAGAATTGAAAAAAACAAACAAAAAAACGGGTCCTTTTTCAGTCTAATATTCAAGATAACCTGATAGAAGGAGATGAAAATAATACAAGTCAAAGGAAGTGTGGAAATATGAGAATTGAAGTAAGAAGGTGTTCCAATCTTTACCGATGGAGTACATGAAAGATTGAGCATAGCTGTTAAGTCTCGGGTCGGAGGATTGAACAGAGAATAGACGAGTTTGCATAGAAAGACGATTAGCAGGAGCTCTAGTCAAACGAAGAAGAGTTCAGACCAAGAGTGTCATTGTAATAGCGAAAGTTTGAACAAAGTGAAGCATCAGTTCGTCTGCCAGAAAGATATTGGAGAGAGTAAGTGATGGGAGAAGCGATTTATCAGATATAATAACCATGGATTCTACTTTATCATGGAGACTAGTATTTGTGGAACCATACTCCATGCAAGGTCGAACAGCGCCCCTGTAGAGAGAGAGCAAGCAACTTTGGTGGTAACAAAATTTCTGAAGACTTCTTAGAACACCCAACCTCTTAGGAGCTTGCTTAGAGAGAGAGAGAGAGAGAGAGAGAGAGAGGTAGAGAGAGCAGAGAGAGAGAGAGAGAGAAGGAGAGGAGAGAGAGAGATGAGAGAGAGAGAGAGAGGAGAGGAGAGAGAGAGGAGCAGACGGTGATCCTTAAGAAAGAGAGAGGAAGCCTTTTTTTCACACAACAATTGACTGGGGATGTATGGTGCTGTAATAGTTGAAGAATCGGGAAAACGAATATTATGGTTTTGAAAGATAAATATATCTTAGGCCATCGATAAGAGTTGGAGATTCTCCTTTAGAATATTTTAATTGTCTGATATTATTACTGCGGTAATACAAAGTGGCATTCGAGGGTGGAAGAGAGCTCTTGTAATAGGTTTATATTAATCAACATAATGAAGTCCTAGTTGATATTAGGTTTCTTTGGTTAAAGTTTAATGTTGATATATATGCAAGTTGAGACCACTTAGTGGTTCGTTCGTACTGTTATGGAATTTGTGCATGCGCAAATAGCCTTATTCGTAATTTATATATGGTGCATTGGATATAATGATTTTTTTTGAGATTAGAGGTTTTGCTCGAAGAATATGTAATGCTTTGGAAAATGAAAGTGAAATATTGCACATAAGTTTCTTAGACGACCCACTATTGAGAAAACTCGTATTACTTATTAGTTAATCGGATTGAAATAAAGAAGTAAATGAAAGAAAGAATGATGGAGAATGGAAATGGAGGGTAATGGAGTGAATAAATTCTAATTGAAATTTTTGAACTTCGACGTTATTACATAAAGTTAGGAAAAAATTGGAGAGAAAATCAGCTAAATGAATGTGAGTTAATAAAATAGATAGTGGCTGAGAGATAAATTCCTTGAGGACAAAACTTCTCTTGAGGTGAGAAAAACTCGCCTGCGGCTATGTGCGAAGCCGAGTTTATAAAAGAAAGGACCG
>JABUQX010002543.1:17500-37010 GCA_015478945.1 Trachelipus rathkii | reverse complement strand
AATACTTACCATTCTGGTGTGCCATATATAAGCGCTCAGTTAGCAGTTCGGCAGACTTAGAACGCGATCAGTTTTTTATCTGATATATATCACCCCAGTAATGAAATTTTGATTATCAAGTTTTAAAAGTCTTATCGTTCTATAAAAAAAGAAAAGTCCAAAGTTGTGATAAATTAAGTATTAGGAGATTCTTCACTTAAACGAAATATAAATCACTTTCATGTGAAATACTAACTTTCTAGGGAACGCGCATCCCTGTGGCTAAATTAGGAGAAATCAGCGCTATGGAGTCCAAATTTTCTAGTCATTGGATATAGGACATTTTTGTGATATTTAGTATGATCATGCAATTTTTCGACTTTTGCTTGAGGATTTCTTTGTTGATATTGAAAGCGGACATTTAAAACGATTTGTTCTTCTTTATAGCCTAAAAGCATCGCAACTAAAACGCTATGAAAATAATGCCTACCTTACACCTAAAAAATGTAACTAAAAGTGAGAACTTTGTTATCAAGTATTTTCGTCTAGTTCATTGCTAAGATTAATAGAATAGATACAATCCATTAACATCCTCCTGCCTTTTTTCCTTAATATTACCCAGGTGTAGTTCCCATCACAAAATTTATTACAATATTGAAATGTTGATTAGATTTATAGTTGTAAATGGTGAAATGCCTTAATTTTTTTTTTCAAACTTTTGTTGTGAATTCTTGTTAAGCAATAAACCCGTCCGTTAGTCGTGAGCTAGGTGATATTCGGTTTTTGTTAAGTTGATACTGAACCCGAATTATACAGCCCATCCGGATAGAGAGGGTATTATCACCAACAAAGGCGAAGAAGAAAGTCCGAAAGTATTGAAAAAAGATTAGCAATGTCGATAAACGAAGAATAACAGCTTTTAACCCAAAGTATATAATTTTGGACTCCTACTAATTTAGTGCAAAACACCTGTAAAACGATAACGTCTATAAGTGTTTGACACTAGGTACTGCTTCTTCTTGGTAAGATTAGACCCTCTTAACATACACTTACATCCTAGTGGAATGTAAGAATTTTTAAGATATCAATAAAGCGTAGTCAGCTTAGGTATACGTTTTAAGTGTTTATAACAAAAGAAATATAAAAGTTGAAAAAAATACCATTCATATAAATCACTTCAGTAATAATTTGGATCCTAGGTAATTTTAGGGCAGGTTTTGAGGAGCTCTTTGAAGAACCTCTAAAATACCTACATTCTGGTGTAAAATTAAAGCGTAGTCGAGCTTAGTATATCGTTTTAAGTGTTTTTAACAAAAAATCTAAAGTTGAAAAAATTAGCATTCATACTAAATTCACTTCAATGTAATAATTTGACTCCTAGTATTTAGCAGGTTTGAGGCTATCTTTCTTTGAAGAACTCTAAGAATACTTACATTTTCTGGTGTAGCAATAAAGCGTAGTCGAGTTAGATAGTATCGTTTAAGTGCTTATACAAAGAAATATAAAAAGTGAAAAATTACGCATTCATTTACTAAATCACTTTCATGTAATATTTGGGACTCCTAGTAATTTGGCAGGGTTTGAGATATCTTCTTGAAGAACTTAAAAATTTACTTACATTCGCGTGTAGCAATTAAAGCGTAGTCGAGCTAGGTATATCGTTTTAAGTGTATAACAAAGCAATCTAAAGTTGAAAAAATTAGCATTCATACAAATCACTTTTCATGTTAATAATTTGCGACTCCTAGGTAAACTTAGGCGGCAGGGTGTTTGAGTATCTTCTTTTGAAGAATTCTAAAAATACTTAACATTCTGTGTAGCAATAAAGCGTAGCGAGATAGGTATAATCGTTTTAAGTGTTATAAAAAAGAAATCTAAAAGTTGAAAAAATAGCATTCATACTAAATCACTTTCATGTAATAATTGGACTCCTAGGTAATTTAGCAGTGTTTGAAGTATCTTCTTTGAAGAACTCTAAAATATATACATTTCTGGTGTAGCAAAAAGCGTAGTTGAGCTAGGTATATCGTTTTAATGTTATAACAAAGAAATCTAAAGTTGAAAAAAAATTAGCATTCATACAAATCACTTTCATGAATAATTGGTACTCTAGTAATTTAGGCAGGTGTTTGAGTATCTTCTTTGAAGAACTCTAAATACTTACATTCTGGTGTAGCAAAAAGCGTAGTGAAGCTTAGGTATATCGTTTTAAGTGTTATAAACAAAGAAATCTAAAGTTAAAAAATTAGCATTCATACTAAATAACTTTTCATGTAATAATTTGGGACTTCCCTAGTTAATTAGCCAGCGTTGTTTGAGGTATCTCTGAAGAATCTAAAATTACTTACATTCTGTGTAGCAATAAAGCGTAGTGAAGCTTAGGTATATCGTTTTAATGTTATAACAAAGGAAATCTAAAGTTGAAAAAATTAGCATTCATACTAATCACTTTCATGTAATAATTGGACTCCAGTTAATTTACGGAGTGTTTGAGGTATCTTCTTTTGAAGAACTCTAAAATACTTACATCTTGGTGAGCAATAAAACGTAGTCGAGCTTAGTTATATTGTTTTAAGTGTTTATAACAAAGAAATCTTAAGTTAAAAAAATTAGCATTCATACTTAATTACTGTCATGTAATAATTTGGACTACTTGGTAATTTTAGGCAGGTGTGAGGTATCTTCTTTGAAGAAAACTAAAATACTTACATTCTCGTGTAGCAATATAAAGCGTAGTCGAGCTTAGTATATCGTTTTAAGTGTTTATAACAAAGAAATCTAAAGTTGAAAAATTAGCATTCATACTAAATCACTTTCATGTAAAAATTTGGACTCCTAGGGAATTTAATGCAGGTGTTTGAGGTATCTTCTCTTCAAGAACTCTAAAAATACTTACATTTGGTGTAGCAATAAAGCGTAGTTTAGCTTAGGTATATTGTTTTAAGTGTTATAACTAAGAAATTCTAAAGTGAAAAAATTAGTATTCATATTTAGTACTTTCATGTAATAATTTGACTCATAGGTAATTTAGGCAGGTGTTTGAGGTATCTTCTTTTAAGAACTCTAAAATACTTACATTCTGGTCTGGCAATAAAGTGTAGTTCGAGCTTAGGTATATCGTTTTATTGTTATAGACAAGAAATCGAAAGTCAAAAAATTTAGATTCATACTAAATCACTTTCATGAATAATTTGGACTCCTAGGTAATTTAGACAGATGTTGAGGTACCTTCTTAAAGAACTCTAAAATACTTACATTCTTGTGTAGCCATAAAGCGTAGTCTCGAGCTTAGGTATATCGTTTTAAGTGTTATAACAAAGAAAATCTAAAGTTGAAAAATTAGCATTCATACTAAATCACTTTCATGTAATAATTTGGACTCCTAGGTAATTTGGCAGGTGTTTGAGTATCTTTTTAGAAGAACACTAAAATTCTTACATTCTCGTGTAGCAATAAAGCGTAGTCGAGTTAGTATATGTTTTAAGTGTATATAACAATGATTTTCTGTCTTCCAAAAAATAGAAGTTTATGAAATCACTTCATGTAATAAATTTGACGACACCTAGGTAATTTAGGCAGTGTTTGAGGTATCTTCTTTGAAGAACTCTAAAATACTTACATTCTGGTGTAGCAATAAAGCGTAGTCGAGCTTAGGTATATCGTTTTAAGTGTTATAACAAAGAAATCTAAAGTTGAAAAAATTAGCATTCATAATAAATCACTTTCATGTAATAATTTGGACTCCTAGGTAATTTAGGCAGGTGTTTGAGTATTTCCTTTGCAAAACTCTAAAATACTTACAATCTGTTGTAGCAATAAAGCAGTGTAGTCGAGCTTAGTATATCGTTTTAAGTGTTTTATAACAAAGAAATCTAAAGTTGAAATTTATGGCCATTCATACAAAGCACTTTAATGTCAACAATTGGATTTCAAATTTTTTCACAGGCTTAAAGACAATATTCTTCAGATCACTCTAAAACGTTAGCATTCTGATGAGTAGGCCAATAAAGCGTCGAGCTTAGTATATCGCTTTAAGTGTATAACAAAGAAATCTAAAGTTGAAAAAATTTAGCGTTCATACTAAATCACTTCAATTGTAATTAATTGGACTCCTAGGTAATTAAGCAGGTGTTTGAGGTATCTTCTTTGAAAGACTCTAACTAAAATACTTACATTCTGTTGTAGCAATAAAACGTAGTCGACTAGGTATATCGTTTTAAGTTTATAACAAAGAAATCTAAAGTTGAAAAAAATTAGCATTCAACTAAAATCCACTTTCATGTAATAATTTGCGACTCCTAGGTAATTTAGGCAGAGTTTGAGTATCTTCTTTGAAGAACTCTAAAAATTACTTACATTCTGTGTAGCAATAAAGCGTTAGTTCGCACTTAGTATATCGTTTTAAGTGTTATAACAAAAGAAATCTAAAGTTTAAAAAATTAGCAAATTCATACAAATCACTTTCATGTAATAATTTGGACTCCTAGCTAATTTAGGCAGGTTTTTGAGGTATCTTCTTTGAAAGACTCTAAAATACTTACATTTTCTGGTGTAGCAATAAAGCGTAGTCGAGCTTAGTATATCGTTTTAAGTGTTATAAAAGAGAAATCTAAAGTTGAAAAATTAGCAGTCATACTAAATCACTTTCATGTAATAATTTGGACTCCTAGTAATTTAGGCAGGTGTTTGCAGTATTTCATTTGAAGAACTCTAAAAACTTACATTCTGGTGTAGCAATAAAGCGTAGTCGCGCTTAGTATATCTTTTTAAATGTTATAACAAAGAAATCTAAAGTGAAAAAATTAGCATTCAAACCAAATCACATTCATGTAATAATTTGGACTCCTAGGTATTAGGCAGGTGTTGAGGTATCGTCTTTGAAGAACTCTTAAAATACTTACATTTTGGTTTAGTAGCAATCAAGCGTAGTCGAGCTTAGTATATCGTTTTAAGTTTATAACAAAGAAATCTAAAGTTGAAAAAATTAGCATCATACTAAATCCCTTTCATTTAATAATTTCGACTTCTACGCGTAATTTGGCAGGTGTTTGAGGTGTCTTCTTTGAAGAACTCTAAAAAACTTACATTCTGTTTGGCAATAAAGCGTAGTTGAGCTTAGCTATATCGTTTTAATTTATAACAAAGAAATCTAAAGTTGAAAAAATTAGAATTCATACTAAATCACTTTCATGTAATAATTTGATTCCTAGGTAATTTAGCAGGTGTTTGAGTATCTTCTTTGAAAACTCTAAAAATTACTTACATTTGCTGTAGGCAATAAAGCGTTAGTCGAGCTTAAGGTATATCGTTTTAGTGTTATAAGAAAGAAATCTAAAGTTAAAAAAATTAGCATTCATACTAAATCACTTTCATTAATAATTTGGAACTCCGTAGGTAATTTAGCAATGTTGCAGTATCTCCTTTGAAGAAATCTAAAATACTTACATTCTGGTGTAGTTCTAAAGAGTCGAAAGAGATACATCATTTAACCTTGGCAACAAGAAAAATCTAAAGTTCAAGAATTTGAAGATTTTTATACTATAACTTCATGTAATAATTTGACTCCTAGGTAATTTAGCAGTGTTTGAGGTATCTTCTTTTGAAGAACTCTAAATACTTACATTCTGTTTAGCAATAAAAGCGTAGTCGAGCTTAGTATATCGTTTTAAAGTGTTTATAACAAAGAATCTCAAGCTGAAAAAATTAGCATTATACCTAAACACTGTTCATGTATAATTTGGACTCTAGGTAATTTAGAGGTGTTTGAGGTATCTTTTTGAAGAACTCTAAATACTACATTCTGGGGTAGCAATAAAGCGTAGTCGAGCTTAGTATATCGTTTTAAGTGTTATTACAAAGAAATCTAAAGTTTAAAAAATTAACTATTCATACTAAATCCACTTTCATGTAATAATTTAGACTCCTACGTAATTTAGGCAAGTGTTTGAGGTATTTCCTTTAAGAAGAACTCTAAAAATACTTACATTCTGGCTGTAGCAATAAAGCGTAGTCGAGCTTAAGTATATCGTTTTAAGTTTATAACAAAGAATCTAAAGTTGAAAAAATAGCATTCATACTTAATTCACTTTCATGTAATAATTTGACTCCTAGAATTAGCAGGTTGAGTATCTTCTTTGAAGAACTCTAAATACTTACATTCTGTTGTAGCATTAAAGCGTAGTCAAGCTAGGTATATCGTTTTAAGTGTATAACAAAGAAATCAAAAGTTGAAAAAATTAGCATTCATATTAAATCACTTTCTGTGTAATAATTTGGACTCCTATGTAATTTAGGCAAGGCAGATGTTTTAGGTATCTCTTTGAAGAACTCTAAAATACTACATTCTGGTGTAGAAATAAAGCGTAGTGGAGCTTATGTATATCGTTTAAGTGTTATAACAAAGGAATCTAAAGTTGAAAAAAATTAACATTCATACTAAATATTTTTCATGTAATAATTTGGACTCACTTAGGTATTTAGGGCTGGTGTTTTGAGTATCTTCTTTTGAAGAATCCTAAAATCACTTAAAATTTTGTGTAGCAATAAAGAGTATGCGAGCTAGGTTACTCGTTTTTAAGTGTGTATACAAAGAAACATAATAGTTGAAAAAATAAACATTCTGAACTAAATCACTTTCATGTAATATTTGGACTCCAAGGTAATTCAGCGCAGGTGTTTGAGGTACCTTCTTTGAAGATCTCTAAAAATACTTACTTCTGGGTGTAGCATAAAGCGTAGTCGAGCTAGGTATATTCGTTTTTAAGTGTTATAACAAAGAAATCTAAAGTTTAAAAAAGTAGCATTCATACTAAATCCTTTCATGTAATAATTTGGACTCCTAGGTATTTGAGGCAGGTGTTGGAGGTATCGTCTTTGAAGAACTCTAAATACTTCATCTGGTGGTAGCAATAAGCGTAGTCCGATGCTTAGGTAACTCGTTTTTAAGTGTTTATATACAAGAAATCTAAAGTTGAAAAAATTAGCATTCAACTAAATCACTTTCATGTAATTGGATCCTAGGTATTTAGCAAGTGTTTGAGGTAACCTTTTTGAAGAACTCTAAATACTTACAATTCTGGTGAGCAATAAAGTGTAGTCGAGCTAGGTCTATCGTTAAGTGGTTATAACAAGAAGAATCTAAAGTTGAACACATTGCATTCATCTAAATCATTTTCCTGTATAATTTGGCACTCCTAGGTAATTTTAGGCAGGTGTTTGAGGTATCTTCTTTAGATCTTAAAATACTTACAATTCCTGGTCGTAGCAATAAAGCGTGTCGCTAGGTAACGGTTTTTAAGTGTTATAACAAGAAATCTAAAGTTGAGATTAGCATTCATACTAAATCACTGTTCATGTAATAATTTGGACTCCTAGGAATAATTAAGGCAGGTTGTTGAGGTATCTCCTTTGCAGAACTCTAAAATACTTATTCTGGTGTAGCAATAAGCGTATCGACTTAGTATATGTTTTTTAAGTGTATATACAAAGAATCAAAGTGAACAAAATTAGCATTCATGACTATTCACTTTTCATGTAATGAAGTTGGATCCTAGAAATTTTAGGCAAGTTGGTTTGAGGTATTTTCCTTTGAAAACTCTAAATACTTACATTCTGTGTGGCAATAAAGCGTAGTCGAACGCCTAGGTATTTCGTTTTAAGTGTTATAACAAAGACTCTAAAATTGAAAAATTAGCATTCATACTAATCACTTTCATGTAATTAATTTGACTCCTAGGTAATTTAGGGCAGGTGTTTTAAGGTATCTTTTTTGAAGAACTTAAAATACTACATCTTGGTGTAGCCTAAAGCGTTATCGAGCTCAGGTTATCTCGTTTTAAGTGTTATAATAAGAAATCTAAAGTTGAAAAAATTAAAACATTCATAATAAAGATCAATTTCAGGTAATAATTTGGACTCCTAGGTAATTTTAGGCAGGGTGTTTGAGGTATCTTTCTTTGAAGAATCCTAAAATACTTACATTCTGTGTAGCAATAAATAGCGTAGTCGAGCTTAGGTTTGTTTAAGTGTTATAACAAGAAATCTAAAGTTGAAAAAATTAGCATTCATACTAAATCACTTTCATGTAATAATTTGGACTCCTAGGTAATTTAGGCAGGTGTTTGAGTATTCTTCTTTAGAACTCTCAAATACTTACATTCTGGTGTAGCAATAAAGCGTAGTCGACGCTTAGGTATCTTTTAGCGCGAATAAACTGTAATGTTAAAAAACTCTGTACCCTAAAGCAGTAAAGTAATTAACATAGATCAAAACGTAACCTATTCACACTTTTTCAAAGCAATCTTTAACATATCAATTTAATTTTACATTTAAATAGTAATATCAAAAATTTATCATATTCTAACCTAACTATTGTAATTAACTAAGAATAAATGATACACACACACACAGAGGAATATATGCTAACGTAACAAAGTTTTCACGTTAATAAAGCCAACA
Organism: Trachelipus rathkii; assembly: GCA_015478945.1. NCBI lineage: Eukaryota > Metazoa > Arthropoda > Malacostraca > Isopoda > Trachelipodidae > Trachelipus > Trachelipus rathkii. Next base: position 28,574 of record JABUQX010002543.1, on the reverse strand, counting down.
TAGCAACAACCTGAACTAAGAATATTATATACAACGACAAAATTACATCCTTAAGCGCGAATAACTGCTCACTTAACGAAAGTTCATACTTAAATAGTAATGACTAACAATAGCATACAAAAATGTAACCTATTCACACTTTTTCAAGCATATCTCTTAACATTTTCAATGCTAATTTTACATTAGCATGGTAATATTGCAAAATTTATCATTAACCCTGTCTAATTCATCATACTGAACTAACGAATAGTAACGTAACAAAGTTTTTATTTACATTAACATAGTAATTTTAACAAAAATTCTCATAACTTACTAAGCTATATAATCCCAACAAATATGCAGTAGTGAATGGTATTGATAAAACATATAAGCAATATATTTCTGGAGGTAACCTGAAATATTTTTAGCCTTACCCTATTTTAGGCCCCGCCCCTTACAGAAATATAATATTCAAAAAAGTAGATTTGGCACAGCGATCATACAGAGGGATTGGTAGAACTATAAGTACTGTAAAGCACTACTTGAGATCTCCCAGAGAGAATGCATGTAAGACCCCATCTAGGGGTACCCGAGGGGTGTAACGGTTTACATAAGGGCATCAGCTTTATTAATGTGTAAAACTTTGTTACGTTAGCATATATTCGTGTGTGTGTGTGTGTGTGCGTGTGTGTGTGTGAGTGTGTGTGTGTGTGTGCGTGTGGCATTTATTCTTTGTTGGTATGTTAGATATATATGCTTGAAAATATGTGAATAGTTACGTTTTGTACTGTATGTTAGTTACTTACTGTTGTTAAGTATGGAACTTTGATAATGTTAGCAGTTTATTCGTGTGTGTGTGTGCATGTGTGTGTCATTTGTTCTTAGTTAATATGTTAGAGATATGCTTGACAAACGTGATATGTTACGTTTTTACGTAATGTTAGTTATTTACTGTTGTTAAGTTGCGAACTTTGCTAATTAAGCTGTTTATTTCCGTTGTGTGTGTGGTGTGTGTGTGTGTGTTGTGTGTGTGTGTGTCAGTGTGGGTGTGTTGTGTGTGTTGTGGGGGTTATTGTGGATGAACGGTTTTGATAGGCTTCATGTAGTAATTGTACTATGAAATTGTTGAAAGGGGTGTCAGGGTTGTGTTTCCTACACTGACCTTGCATCATAGGATTCAAATAGATCAATAGATCAATAGATCATGGATGGGGTGGGGAAGGTGTGGTGAGTGATTTGATTTACTGATTTACTGCTTTAGAGTATGTAAAAGGCAATTTTTGTACGTTTTAAACGTGAAAAGCATAAAAATTTTAGTAAAAACAAAATGTTTAAAAGCAAATAAAACAAAAAAATATAATAAAAGTTTTTGCGTTATGCTATACAAAATGTAACTTGAATCAATAGATCATAGACCAATAGATCAATAGATCAATTATGGACAGAGCAGGGAGGGGAGGGTGGGTGGTTTGAATTTCACTGCTTTACTGATTTTTACTGCAATAGGCATGTAAAACTGCAAATTTTTTACGTTATAAACATGAAAAGCATAAAAATTTTAGTAGAAACAAAAAGTTTAAAGCAAATTAAACAAAAAATAAAAGTTTTGCGTTATGTTATACATATTGAGTGAATCTTCAATCCATAGCGTATATGAAAATACAGAGAATGTCAATAGATCAAAGCTCATAGATCAATGGACGAGGGGAGGGGTGGTGTTGGTTTACTGATTTACTGTTTCTGGGTATGTAAAATGCGAAATTTTTACCGTTTATAACAGAAAGCCTCTAAAATATAGTAAAAACAAAAGTTTAACAGCAAATAAACAAAAATAAATAAAGTTCTTTAAAACATGCTTTTTCTAAATAATAAATTAAAGTAATAAAATTTGAAAATAAATCTAATAAAAAAAAAAAAAATTACAAAAAATAAAAGCGACGAATTCACGCAATGAGATAAATTAATTAAACATATTTACATAAAATAAAGTTTAAAAAAATATTCACGAAACAAATCAAATTAAAGAAAATAAATAAAAATTAAAAGATTAAAATTAAATATTAAACTCATTAAAAACCTCCGTCTGTGGCACATAAACAAGATCCTGGACAAAACGCATTCACGCGGAGCAAGTTTAGAAAACTATTTAATAAAAAAAAAAAATAAAATTAAAAATAAACTTAACCACTTTGTAATGTAAATGAAACTTTATAAAATAAAAATGCAAACAATATATGTGTTTCAATTTAGGAAAAAAAATTATATTAGTTAACGTTTATGAAAAGAAAATGAGATTTGAAAATATAAATGACAGTCTTTAACATTTAGAAAAACGGGTTATCTTTGCATGATGCAATGCAACTGACGACAATGTTTTAGAACAGAAGCAAGTTATCTGAGCATTAAGAATTATTGTATTCCACCCAATTGAACGATGTTTTCTAAGGGCAAACTTGTTACGTTAGCATATATTCTCTCGTGTGTGTGTATGTGCCGTGTGGTGTGTGTATGTGGTGTGTGTGTGTACTTATTCTTAGTTAATTACAATAGTTGTGTTGGATATGATAAATCTTTTTAAAATATTTAAACATTAATATTTAATATTTAAGTTAGGATATGATAAATCTTTGTAAAATATTTAAACATTAATATTTAACATTTAGAAAAACGGATTATCTTTGCATGATGCAATGCAACTGACGACATGTACATGTTAGAACAGAAGCAGTTATGTGAGCAGTAATGATATTGTATTATTAAACGAATGTTTACTATGTGAAAACTTTGTTACGTTAGCATATATTCCTCTGTGTGTGTATGTGGTATGTGCGTGTGTGTGTGTATGTGTGTGTGTGTTACTTATTCTTAGTTAATTACAATAGTTAGGTTAGGATATGATAAATCTTTGTAAAATATTACTATGTTAATGTAAAATTAACATTGATATGTTAAAGATATGCTTGAAAAAGTGTGAATAGGTTACGTTTTTGTATGCTATGTTAGTTTTTTTTTTATAGTTGTCACCACCACTCACGGGCAGAGCCCTATTCAGGGAGGGGGTGTTGCACGCTAAAATTTCATCCGCTAGCGTATATTACTCAGATGACACAGACGCAGGCTTTAAGTGAGGGAGATTAAATTCCACAGGAAAACAGAAGATGGAGAGAATTCCACAAACAGAGGTGGCAGGAAAGAAGGAAGCACCGCAGCGAACTAGCCTGGAGTTACCAATATCTACAGAAAACTCGTGCCCAGACACAGCACCCCTTGTGCTAGGGGGTCGTAAGGTGGTTGGTACGCGAGTGGTAGTTCCCTCAAACACCTGCCCGCTGCGGTACCTATAGAAAAGATATAAAGTACCAACATCGCGCGCAAAGATAGAGGGTCAAGTGAACTGGAAAGTACAGTAACAGTTTATAAGCTTTTTGGCTTTTGACTCGACGCTGTCAAAGCCGGGTAACAGATATGAAGCACAGTACTCCCATACAGGGCGATGAGACCTCTGTATCGCTGGAGTAACCTGAGAAAGAGGAAAAAAATCTCGCAGTCTAATCAGAACTCCCAGTTTCTTTGAGGCGCTAGCAGCGTTGTTGATGTGAGGTTTCCATTTACATTTTTTTGTTTAATGTTAAGGCCAAAGGATGTTTTATTTGTCAACAGGAGAGCGAAAGAATCGTCGAAAGAGATAGGAAAAGTTAAGGTGTTTTAGAAGAGGGAGATATGTAACGTTGAGTTTTTTAAAGAATTGAATTTCACAAGGTTTGAGACGACCATAAAAATTCCTATCAGATCAAGCGAGGAATAGAATCGGAAGAGATTAAAGACGAGAGCAATTCTAGAGTAAATAGAATGAGGGATTGAAGATGAGTTGAAGAATGAGGTCGAGTCATCGATATGAGTTGATAGAGTTATATAGTGCAGGTGAGAAGATCATTATGAAAAGTAAGAATAAAGTATGAGATAAAACAGAACCCGGGGAACACCACTATTGACAAAAAAGAAGAAGAGTCGCTCATCAACCACAGGCCGATATTGAGCGACTGTGAAAGAAAGCTAGACGTAAGTAAGCAAAGAGAAGGAGAAACCAAAGGAGGGAGCTTGGAGAGGAGTGACGCGTGCCATACCCGGTCAAATGCTTTGGGTTATGGTCAAGTGCCACCACGCAGTATCTCCGTGTTCCTAAGGCGAAAACATAAATCATTAATAGGAAGTATATCACCATAACCTCGAACGCAGAAGGCGTCTGGCGATGCGAAGAGAGAATGAGATTCCAGATGGTCTAAAGAAGTGAGAGTTAGGAAGGTTTCAAAGATCTTAGATAGAAATAGAATGAGAGCAATATGGCGATAGTTAGAAGGATCAAGCGGCTTTCTCTTTTTTCGGAATAGGTTGGAACATGTGCGTGCTTCCACACTGAGGGAAAGGTTAGTATTAAGACATAGGGAATATAGTTGAACGAGGGGAGGGGCAAGCTCGGAAGCACACTCCCTCAATCGGGGAGGATATGCCATCCGGGCCCCGAAGCTTTTCCTATACGCTCATAGATCTCAAGCCATGCAACGATCAAATGTCATGCAATGCAAAGACATAGGACACCTGATGAGAAATGTGGGAGGAGGAGATGCAGAATCGCCGGGTTGAGTTAGAGAAAATGAGCGAAGAGATTTGTATTTTACAGTTGGAGAGTTTAGCAACAGAGCTTCAGATCGATAAGATGAGGAAAGGCAGATTTACAGAGTTGTTAGAGATGTTTTTGGCAGAGGCCAGAAAGATTTGTCAGTAGGAGAACTAAGGAGGTTAGCGCACCTTCGTTTGATGAAATCCCGCTTTGCTCGTCAAAGATTCCCTGCACGATTTTCCTAGCTGAATGAAGAATATACGATAGTGGATAGGAGACGAGAATTTTTCCACTCCCGATAAGCGCTGTCTCTAGCCTGAATGGCCAGAGAACAGGTATTTATAGAGAGAAGGACTAGTGGTGAAACATAGGTCAAGCGTGTTCAATAATTGGTTGGGACGATCTGGAATGTTATGTAGGGTTTCTTTAACTAGTTGCTCAGATGTTGAGAATGCTGGAATGATTCGGACTCTCCCCTAATCAGTATGAGAGGATTTCCAACATTCAGTGTTTGTGGTCATTGAAATCTCCCTAATAGAGGACCTCAGAATTTGGATCACAATTGTGATTGGATGAGAAGATATAACAGTCTCGTGAGAGGTAGTAAATATTCAAAGAAAGAGTGAAATCTTTCTGTTAGGAGAACAGTGGCTAGATAGCACAAATTATTTGAAGGAAGAAAGATTTTGAGCTACAGAGCATCGAAGTCTAGGAGATTCGAGATTCACGAGACGTGTTATATGGAGTATTAATGTTTATAGGCACAGACTTCACCATTCACGGAAATTTATGAATCAGTTATGTTAGATACATTACGATTTAGAGGTGAATTACTTAGCCATTCTGAGTCTCAGAAGAGCAAAGGTAGGGTATTATTGTTAAGTGTGGAACTTTGGTATGTTAGAGTTTATTCGTGCTTAAGATTTGTTAGGTTTGTCGTTTGTAACATTATAATTCTTGTTCAGGTGATGCTATGTTTTTATTAATGTGAAAGCTTTGTTACGTTAGCATGTGTGTGTCTGTGTGTTGTGTGTGTGTGTGTGTGTGTGTATGTGTGTTGTGGTGTGTGTGTGGTGTGTGTGGTGTGTGCAGTTATTCTTAGTTCATTACAATAGTTTGGATAGGAATCGGTAATTTTGTTATATTACTATGTTCTTGTGAAATTAAGCATGATATGTACAGATCATGCTTGAAAAAGTGTGAATAGGTTACGTTTCTATATATGTTTAGTTCTTATGAAGTGCGTAGCATTTGTTTTCCCCGTGCTGTTAAGTATGGACTTTGCTAATGTTAGCAGTTTATTTGTGTGTGTGTATGTGTATGTGTGTGTGTGTGGTTTGTGTGCGCGTGTGCGTGTGGCATTTATTCTTAGTTGATATGTTAAGAGATATGCTTGAAAATGTGTGAATAAGTTTACGTTTTGTATGTAATGTTAGTTTAAGCTTACTGTTGTTAAGTATGGAATTTTGTTAATGTTACATTTATTCGTAGTGTAGTGTATTTGTGTGCGTGTGTGTGTGTATGTGTGTGTCATTTAATTCTTAGTTATATGTTAAAGATAGCTTGACGAAAGAGTGAATAGGTTAAGTTTTGTATGTAATGTTAGTTATTTACTGTTTGTTAAGTATGGAACTTTGCTAATGTTAGCAGTTTATTTCGTGGTGTGTGTGTTGTGTGTGTTGTGTGTGTGTGTGTGTGTGTGTGTGTGTGTGTGTTGCTGTGTGCGCGTGTGTGTGTGTGTATGGGGGGGGGGGGGGGTTGTGGGTTGGATAGGTTATGTATTGGAATATTTTTATTTGTTAAATAATGTTACTTGAAATTTTTTTCAAAAGAACTTATTTGTGTTATGTTATACAAAATGTGACTTGAATCAAAAGATCAATATATCAATAGATCAATAGATCATGGAAAGGGTGGGGAAGGTGGGTGGTTTGATATACTGATTTACTGTTTTAGGGTATGTAAAATGCAAATTTTTACGTTATAAACAATTGAAAAGCAATAAAAATTTTAAGTAAAAAAAAAGGTTTAAAAAGCAAATAAACTAAATAAATTATTTTTTTAAAAATGTATTTTATAATAATAACTTAAAAAATAAATAATTTAAAAAATAAATTTAAAAATATTTTTTTTTTTTTTAAAAAAAAAAAAAATTAAAAAAAATAAAATAAACACGAAGTGTAAATGTAAAATAAAACTTATATAAAAAAAATAAAGTTAGAAAAATAAATTTAAATAAAAAAAAAAAAATAAAAAAATTAAATAAAACAATTAAAATTGAAAAAATTAAACATAACTTAACAAATTTAAAAATACTTTAATAAAAATAAAAAAAAATTAAATAAAAAATAAAAATTAAACACAAAACTTATATGTAAATAAACTTATAAGAAAATAAAGTTAGAAAAATAAATGTAAATAAAAATAAAAAAGCGGAAAATTAAAAAAAAAAAAAATTAAAATAATAAAATTAACACCAAACTTATAATTATACAATGAAACATAAATATAAACTTATAAAAAATAAAAATTATAAAAGAAAAGGAGATTTGAAAATATAAATGTCTGTCTTCAACATTTAGAAAAACGGGTTATCTTTGCATGATGCAATGCAATTGACGACATGCCACATGTTAGAACAGAGCAGAATCAGTCATGTGAACAGTATGTATTATTAAACGAATGTTAGCTAACTCAAGCACGCACCGGCTCAGCACGTGTCGGTACCTACCGAATCTTCTCCTACTCATCTTCCTCATGTCTTCTTCTTCTCCTTCTTCCTTTCTTCTTCTGTTTTGCATTCCATGCATTTCTTCTTTTTTTTTAAAGGAGGGGACCCCCTTCGAGGATCCCAGGACTCTGGATCCGAATGAACTCCAACTCCGTCTCCGACTCCGAATCCGAATCCGAATCCTTTCTCCAAGTTTCAGTCTTCTACGATCATTTTAATTTTTAAGGGGGCGCGCTCCTCCTACGGGCGAAGGGACGTAATGTCGTCTCGACGAGATTACGTCATCATATAGTCCACTCCAAATTTTAGCCCGATAACGAATAACCTAACATGGTTTTCAGGGCGAATTTGACCTTGGCGATAGGGGGCAGCACCCACTTAGGGGTGACCTACGGTCACCAAAACTCGGCGGTGATCAGTTTAACACCTCAAATAACTATATACCAAGTTTCATAACGATACAATAACTCTTTCATAACAAAATCGGTGACCGTTGGTATACGTTACTATCCTGTTTATACTAGACTTGAAGACGAGGACTGTTCCAAACTACACGATTAATCGAATGTTAATTATAGTAATGATTTTCTCTTTCGATTATATTTTTCAATGTAAGAAAGCCAACAGAACACGTAGAAGACGATCTAAAAATCGTTTTAGGGGTAATAGACATCGATAATAAATCGATTGGAACCATAAAAATTCGATTACGATCATTAAATCCTCTAGGAACCATAAAGCCCTTGGGCTCCACCTTTTAGGAGACTAAACCTCCGAAAACAATCTTCCAGACCTTAAATTCGGTCTCACCGACCTTAAAAACCTTGACCTTGACACGTCAAGCTTGAAAAACCAACATGTTCTCTCAACATTTGCAAATCCGTTGCAATTCTGCGGCCATTTATAGCAGCCAGTTTTAACCACCTATACTATTACATCAACCTTCCAACTCCGACTATACTTAATCATTCTTATCAATTTTTTTTCAATATATTTGCAGAAAGATATGGAAACAACTTGAAATCTTCTAATCTTTTCTATGATCGTCAAAATAACTTTTCTAACGAACGCTTTACTTGTGATCTTCTTCTGGCCCTTGTCAGTGATCCAGGATTATCTTCTCTCGGTATTTCGGAAATTTTTTACTGTGGCACTAGAAATTTCGACAGTCTTTGATTGAATCTGGCACAGAGCTTTAGTTTCTTCCCTTCGCTCAAATGAGTAATTATATATATATTATATACTACTATATTATAATATATATGTATATATTATATATATATATTATATATATATTATATATGATTATAATATATATATTATATATATATTATTCTATATATATATCTATATAATATACTAGTATATATATCTATATATATTAGTGTATAAGTAACAATTTGAACTGTTAATTGCACCGCTCACAAGTCCGTAAATGTAAGAACATTAAACTCCCCTATGGGGTTTCGAACGTGGCGAACCTCGCATCAAGTGGGAGTTTATATTGTTCTTCCATTATATATATTATTATTATATATATAGTAGACGTATATTATCATTTTATATATATATATATATATAAAAAAAAAAAAATATATATTATATCTATATAATATTATATACTATATATGGAAGACGAAATAAAAGTCACGAAAAAATTCTTATTCATAAATTGGAACGTTTCGGTATTTTTTCGAACCATCTTTCAGCAAATAATTTCACCTTATAAAAATTAAATGTTAACAGTTAAAACTACAAGATAAAACCTATATATTAATATTATACACATGGAATAAAGTTACATAGTAGAATATGGGAAGCAAAGTACTAAATGAATTTAGCTAACAAAATACAAATTTATCAATGGGAAAAAGCTTTTTTTTTTTTTTTTTTATGTTTTTTTTTACATTTGGTCCTAAGTGGGTTTGAACCTACCCTTGAGATGGTACTCAGGGAGTGTTACTTGACCAACAATTAGCTAAAAGGAAACCATCATTTTACATCTGAAAGCTTAGCTTTCCAAGAGGAGTGAGGCGTGTCTTGAACACCTAACCCGACGGGCCTCCCCGCTAACACTCGGGTCAGGGGCAACACTGGTAATTTTTAAATCGGACATTATTAGGTATTCAAAGATATTTATGCAATAAAGCAACAATTATTTGATATTTGCAATGGTCTAAGTGGTTGACCTTACTCAAGTGTTGCCCCTGACCCGAGTGTTAGCGGGGAGGCCCGTCCGAGGTTAGGTTGTCGATACGCCTCACCTCTCTTGGGAAGCTAAGCTTCAGAGGTAAAATGATGGGTTTCTTCTTAGCTTAATCGTGGTCAGAGGTAACCTCTTGGAGTACCATTTTCAAAAGGTACGACTGAACCCACTTAGCATTGAAATATATCAAATAATTTGTTGAATCGTTCATTCCAAATATATTACTATATATATATATATGTGATTGTTTCTTATTTATATGCTTATATATTATATATATATATATATATTTTATATTATAATAGTATATAATATATGTATATAGTATATTATATATATATAATATATAAATATATATATATACAGTTAGTTGGTTAAAATAGATATGCTGAATAATTACTGTTGGAAACAATATGTTTTGCAGGATTAAAATGCAAGAAAATAGAACTATATTGATAGACAATAAATAATAAATAAAAAATAATAGTAAACTTAAATTCAAAATCCATAAATATTTATGATGAAATAAAAGGGAAGATTAGTAAATGTTTTCATAACTTACGGATACCATATGTAATAAATGACATAAAAAATGAATAATAATAATAATTGTGCTATTAATAAATATATAAATAATAATGAATAATCATAGATAATAAAATAATAATGAATAATAATAATAATAGACACAATATAATAATAATAAATAAAATTAAAATAAAAATTATTAAAAAATAATAATAATAATAATATAATAAAATAATAATAATAATAATATATAATAATAATAATAATAATAATAATAATAATAATAATAATAATAATAATAATAATAATAATAATAACAATAATAATAATAATAAATAAAATAATAAATGTTTTCTTATGTTGATTGATGAAATGTTGGTTTTGAATTTAATAATTGTACAATAGTAATTTAATGTAAAAAAGTTGGATAGAGGAGTGGTCTTTATTTAATTCCGGTTTCAAATGATAAATTTATAAACTTTCCAGGATCTTTCTATCAGAGAGTCGCTTTGCTGGGCGCAGGATTTTCAAAACTGTCATTGTGAGATTGGTGGCCTTTTCCAAGCATGAGAATCTGGGATAGACGAATGTCTGGCGTGTCCATGGTAAATTTAGTTCTGTATGACAAAATCCAAATGCATTAACCCGCAAATGAAGTTGTAGACCTGCTTGCCTAGTAACGGATATTGCAATCCATACAGTATACATTGTTAAACTATTAGGATCTCAATCTGTGGAAAATAATGTCTTTAAGCCTGAAAAAGTGGGAAATTTTCATACTATTAGTTGGGATAAAAATAAATTTAGTTGATTGAAATGTTCGGTGGGCTTAATAGGTTTGTCAGCTTCGCAGTATAGTGGCCAATAAATGGAATTTTTAAATAAACTCTTTGTTTGGAGACATCGATGAAAGGCTGCCTTGGACGAAATTTATCTTCAAGGAATCTATAAACTATTTTCGGAAATATATTGGACGGGAACTAATTAAAATTAGCAAAATTACTTAAATATT
>JABUQX010002543.1:7500-10000 GCA_015478945.1 Trachelipus rathkii | reverse complement strand
TAGAGATTGTATTGGAATGGAGATAGGGATGGCTCTATTTCCTAGTATTTACCATTTTCGGTTTTGACGCTGCTATATACTTGTGCTGTGCGTCCAGATATAAATTAGGTAGCCATGTTTGTAATTGTTTATGAAGGGAGAATTAGAATTTTGGATAGAATGTGTCTAGGACTCTAGGTATTGTGTCAAAGGCTTTACTAATGTCTATAGCCAGGAGTATTGTTCTGTGGGAGGGTGTTTTATTTAGATCGTTCACAATGTTTTGATATTAGTGAGGGCTGTTGAGGTGGAGTGAAATTATTTAAAGCTGTGTTGATGATTAGGGGAGTGGAAGACACTTTGGATTTTGGTGAGGCATGATCTTTTTCATTAGTTTGCATAAAGAGAAGAGGAGGGATATGGGTCGGTATGAAGAAGGGAGGTTGGGATCTTTTCTTGGTTTTAATTTGGGTATGATAATAGCTTTTTTTCCAGTGTGGAGGAATATAGTTAAGAGACCAAGATTTGTTGAAGATGTTTGTGATGAATGATATAGCAGCAGGTCCAAAGTGTTTTATGTGTAGATTAGAGATGTTGTCCGGGCCGGTAGCAGGGGAGTTTTTTAAGGTTTTAATAGGTTATTTCTTGTTTAGAAAATGGGGGGTTAGGGTTGATTTCTAGTTGTGTTGTTTTGAGTTTGCGTATTATTTTTCTATTATTTGGGTGGGTTGGTGGGTTTGTTGGATATATTGGAATAGTGTTGTGCGAGGATATTGCAGTGGCTGTTGAGGGGGGAATTGTTGTGTCCTCCATAATATATTATTATATATATATATATATATATATATATATAATATATATATATCTTTATTATATAATTATATATAATATATAATATATGATAATATAATTATTATATATAATATATAATATATATATATATTGTATGTATATAATAAATATTTTTATATATATTTTATTATATATATATATATATATATATATATATATATATATATATATATATATATATATAATATATATATATATATATATATATCATATATATATATATATATATATATCTTTCGATTTCTACTTTTCACTCTAATTTATTTAGAGTCTCTCTATAACTATTGTTGTAGATGGCCACCACTATAGTACCTTTAAGCCATCTGTAGTCATCTTTTTTGTTTAATTGTTTTTGTTTAATCTTTGTTCAAGATTGTTGGTTGGATTCTATCATTATTGATTTTTCATTTTTGATTATGTTATTGTAAAAATAGAGAAATTTAAGATATAATTTAATATTATAGGAGAAATAATTTGTCTCAAAAGTAGAGGCGACAACAATAGTAGAGTTTCTCAATGTTCTCTGGTCAATTTCTCTACTATTTGTTTTTCTTCCTAATGAACTTGGATCTGTCACTTCATTCCCTATCTTGCTTTATGCCGATCCGATTTTTATTTTTCACTATCTTTATCATTATATTTTTCATTATTAGTATCTTTCATTATTCTTATCATTTTGATAAGCATGCAACACAACCCCAAAAGATATTGTTATAAAAGGTGATATTGGATCAACTTTTCTCTTACCTTTCTCACTTCTAACTGGAACACGAAAAGAAAATTATTTCCAGTACCTCAAAAACTCAACTATTGTATCTATCTTCTCGACTAATTTCTTCCACACAGCTGCAATATCTTCTTTGAAAACACACAATTACAACATTCTTCTGTCCTTGATATATTTGCAATTTCCTTTTTTCTTGGTCTTTCTTGGATTTATCACATTGTTTTTCACAAACCTCTAAAAGGTTAAGTGTTCTGAGGAATTTTTGGAACTACTTCTAGCCAATCCACTTGCACGAGCTGTATGGGGGTTTCTTCATTTGTATGGAGTATGCATAGCATATTTGGGATGTTTCTATTAATATAGTTTTTCCGGATAGTGTGGGATTTTTTGCACTTCGCCATATATCAATACTCTCATTATTGCTGATTCCTTAATTCTCTCTCTACTTGATCAAAATTGATGTTATAACGAGGAAAATTATAGTTTTTTTTTTTAAATAATTTAATACATTAAATTTTAAAATTTGATAACCAAATATTTCTAATTTAAAAAATTAAACTCTATCTTTAGATTCAAAACAAATATAACAACATTATAAGAAAGAATTATCTTTGCAAAAGTATGTATCTTATTTTTCTACCTATTACACTTAACTTTAACTACATTTTTTATAATAGAAATGATTATTTTTAAAAGGCTTTCAGTTTTACTTAATTCTTCATACCTCATTCACGATTTCTTGAACGGCAATTTGCCTTTCTTAAAATCTAGACCTCAGAGCAACTGCCTATTTGGCCGCACAATAAAAACAGACATATATATATATATATATATATATATATATATATATATATATATATATATGTATATATATATGTAAATATATATGTATATATAGTATATGATATATTTACAAAATGTCACCAATCTTACGAAGGACAT
>JABUQX010002543.1:0-5000 GCA_015478945.1 Trachelipus rathkii | reverse complement strand
ATTCATTTTTAAATAAGATAATTATGGAATCTTGTTTTAAATTTTTTTAAAATTTTTGCTTAAACAGTTTAGTTAATATTTTGTTTTGTAGTAGTTTCTACTTTAAAGTTAATAATAATAATAATAATAATAATAATAATAATAATAATAATAATAATAATAATAATAATAATAATAATAATAATAATAATAATAATAATAATAATAATAATAATAATAATAATAATAACACTGGTAAACATGAAATTGATTATTGATATATTTGATGCGCTGATTCCAAAAATGTAATCGGTTTTTGCGTATCACATGATTCACATCGCATTTGTGAGATATTGTGTGTAACACAGATTTGTAAAATTTTATGATTTTTACCTTTTTGAAGAGGATCTAGTTAAAATTTGATATACATATATATTATTATACATATATATATATATATATATATTATATATATATATATATTATATATATATATATATATATATATATATATATATATATATAATATATATATATATATATATATATATATATATATATATAAAAAATATATATATATATATATATAATATATATATATATATATATATATATATATATATATATATATATATATATATATATATATATATATATATATATATATATATATATATATATATATATATATATATATATATATATATATATATATATATATATATATATATATATATATATATATATATATATGAAGGGAGAGAAACAAATCACAATGATATGAAACATGTCAACATATAATACAACTATGAATAAAGGGTAATATGGGACAACAATGAATGTAATAGAAGGAATGGGTTAAGTTAATGTAAACATACCTACGATGGTAGTAACTTTCTCTTCGTAGACGATCTACTGTGCATAGCGTCTGGAATATCCCTCCTCATCAAGCTCCAACAATAGTCGGCCATCATATTGATATCCCACTTGCCCTGGTAACGTCCTTTCATGAACTTTAGATCTTGATGGAAGCGTTCACCCTGCTCATCACTAACATCACCTAGGTTACCGGAAATTTGTTTAGGTGAGAATGTAAGTAGTGCAACTTTATACTCATTTTACATCCATGAGAATGAAAACTGTCTAGCAGTTCCTGTACAATGTTAGTGGTTCTCCCCAGAAAATTCTGTACTACATCTGAAAAAGCATTCCACGCTCTTGCCTTTAACACAGTCATTGTTGTAGCAAAGGCAGCATCACGGAGGAGTGTCCGTATTTGTGGGCCATCAAATATCCCAGCTTTTTTCTTCTCGTCACTCAGACCAGGAAACGTTGAGCATATATAGCGGAAGTATTCACCATCATGGTCTAGGGCCTTCACAAATTGTTTCATCAAACCAAGTTTTATGTGTAGTGGAAGTAAGATGATAATATCTGAGTAGGTGGTTCACGTACGATGTTCCTGTTAAATGCTTGGCGTCAAGGTTTCCTCGGTGGCCATTCTCTTTTGGTCCAGTGATCCTTTGCCGCCCGGCTGTCCCAATAGCACAGGAAGCAGGGATATTTGGTGAAACCTACTTGCTGACCGAGCAAAATGTTTACCATTTTGAGGTCGACGCATATTTACCATCCATGTACCTGATATTGTAGCCTCTCCAAAACTGTCTTGATATTTGCATACTCCTCTCTCATCCGTACCGAGTACCTTACTGGAACCGAAGCATATCTGTTGCCGTTGTGTAACAACACACACTTTAAACTGCTCTTGGAAGTGTCAATAAACAGTCGCCACTCACCTGCATCGTATGCTGGGAGTCCCATAGCGAGTAGTAAGCCTGCAACTTCACTGCAATACACAAGGTTACCATCTGACTGGAAGAACCTCCGCAGCTCTGCTTCTCTGTTACGATAAAATGTTACTCTTGTGCCATGATCCAGTAGTCATTTTTCATGCAACCTCGAAGCCAACAGCTCAGGACAACTTCGGCAAATACAACTCTCATACAAGATCGTTCAGTTCACCCGGTGAACAATGACGGACCATCCGACTGTATTTCAGATGGATGATAGACATCATCCAGGTCATTGGCATCCATACATGTAGACGTACTAAAGTTACCACATGCTTCCCGAATATTGACCGCAGTAAACTTGCTGCTACTGTAGATATATGCGGAAGGTAACGTCTATACAGCCTACGTAGTGCGCACATGAATTTTGTCATTCCTAGGAAATATGCAAAAATAGGGATCCATGATTGCACGAAAACGGGATGTGATACAGCAAATCCGAGAATATATATGGAATCAGCACCTCCGAATTACTATATATATCTGCTACAAAAAGTCCATCCAAGAAAAATTTCACCTTTTTTTTGTTGACCAGTATTGTAATAATAATAATAATAATAATAATAATAATAATAATAATAATAATAATAATAATAATAATAATAATAATAATAATAACATAATAATAATAATAACAATAATAATAATAATAATACACACACACCCACGCACACATACACCCTACAATAATAATAATAATAATAATAATAATAATAATAATAATAATAATAATAATAATAATAATAATAATAATAATAATAATAATAATAATAATAATAATAATATTAAATAATAATAATAATCATTTAAAAAAAAATTTTATTTATGCTCAGGTCTTGATACTAGAGCAGCAATAAAGAAATAAAACTGATTTAAATCAACTGATTTTTACGTGATTTTTTTAAAATTTTTTTTTTTTTATTTTTTTTTATTTTTTTATTTTTTAGGCAAATTTTTTTATAAATTAATAATTAATCCTAGCTATTACCTAATTAATGATAAGTATATTTCATCTATATAATAAGTAAATTCATCAATGTAGTTTCAAGTCATTTTTAATAAAGAAATAAATAAAATTAGAGTACTCAGATATTATACAGTATATATATAATTTAAATAACTTAATTAAACTAAATAATAATTATATGTACTAAACTTATTATTAATTAGGTAATAATTAGGATTATTTACTAATTTTATAAAAATAATAATTAAAAAAAAATTAGTAATAAAAATAAAAATAAAACAAAAAACAAAAAAACAAAACAACATTGTTCTAGAGTATTAAAGCTATCGGTTCGAGTGTGAAAATATTGTTTCATATTTAAAGTTTTCGAAAGTATAGAGTCGAGGTCATTTTATCATGATATTTGTTCACATATATCAATTTTCTATATTATTTTTAATGCAAAATAATAACTGAGTAAATGACAAATCAATTACTGAATTTTTTTAAGAAAGACATTTGAAAAAGTAGAAAGTTCCGGTTAGTTCCGGCCGGAACCGGAACTTCTAAAAAATCGAGGTTCCGGCCGGAAGTTCCGGCCGGAACCTGGTTCCGGTACATCCCTAATATATATATATATATATATATATATATATATATATATATATATATATATATATATATATATATATATATATATATATATATATATATATATATATTTATATATATATATATATATATATATATATCAGAGCTGGGCGCGCCTATAATTTTTTTGAGTGCACCTGCGCCTGCGCCTATGCCGCTGGACCTAGTGCGCCTAGCGCCTATATTTTTGTCACATCAATGCGCCTAGCGCCTATGCGCCTATACGTTTGCGCAGGCCGGTGCCTGTTCGCTAAATTTATTTGCAAAGTAAACTTAGGAGTCTTCAAACAGTCTTAGGAGGTTATGGATCTCTAAACCGTCAAGAAATGCAAGTCATGTCAGCATGAGACTTCGATTTTCACCCTAAAAATCATTATATTTTATCAGTTGGTGGAAAAAGTATAGCTTTCTAATGTCTATGAGACCACTCTTGAGGTCAGAATGACCAAATTCTGAGTTATTAAAAAGTTAAATACAAGTTTCACAATGTAGATTAGGGCCCTGCCCGTGAGTGGCAGTGTTATCTGTAAATTTATATATATATATATATATATATATATATATATATATATATTATATATATATATATATATATATATATATATATATATATATATATATATATATATATATATATATATATATATATATATATATATATAGACAGCCTCCAGAAAAAATGCCCCATGTATCTAAAAAAATATAACATCTACACGAAAATAAATAACATTTTTGATTTCAGCAAGTAATTTCATCGAAGAAACTTAAAAAAAATTATTTTATTCTAATATTTATTAATAACTCCTTATTAATATTAGTAAAAATCTTCAGTGCATGCTCTAATTGACCTTGAAAGCTGCATTGTCTCGAGAGAAAAAGTTGCCAAATACCGCTTTATTTACGCAAAAGGAGAAAATATTATTTTTTCTTTTTATATCCTTTTTAGGGGGTTCGAGCCGACGGAGGGACAGAGGGGGACGAAGTCCCCCGTCGTCCCCCGGTAGGCCGAGAAACCCCGACTCTATCCATCGTTCTTGTTTACCCGAGGGTATTCGTTAGTGTAAAAAAAAAAATTCAACATTTGGCACCTTTCCGTCTCACTCGGGAGTAAGCCGCATCTTTGATTTATCAAAAAAATGTAATTTTTTCAACAATTTTTAACAATTTTAATTTTTTAAAAAGCGTTATTTTTTTTATTTTTTTTTAATTTCCGGGGTAAAAATGTCTCCTGATTAATAAAATATTTATTTTCGTGTACCTGTTATAGTTTTTTAGTTACATGCCTGGCCTTTTCGGGATGCTGACTATATATATATATATATATATATATATATATATATATATATATATATATATATATATATATATATATATATATATATATATATATATATATATATATATATATATATATATATATATATATATTGGAAACTGCAGAATACCATTGACTCTGAGTCAATAAAACTACTTTATTATACACTGAAGTGGCGTACGAAAAACGCGAAAGCGTTTCTTACGATAAATGCGAAACGGTTAACACCAATTGAAATTTATTGAACGGAAGTACAATG
>JABUQX010002542.1:67500-76345 GCA_015478945.1 Trachelipus rathkii | reverse complement strand
ACATCACAGTCCTGTGACTTCGTTTAATGTACGCCTTTTCTTTTTATGAGTTCATCAAAATACATTATGCACCAATGGATGACTAATCAATGTATATTTTGTCCAGGATGTCACAGGTACTATTATGACGTTCATCCAAATAGGCAGCCGAGCTATTCATTCAAATCTATGGACACTACTCACTCCCGACTCCTATCAATCATCCTCACATCGGGATAATATTTTCCTAATTCAGGGATTTGTCTTTCAATTTACTTTAGATAATTATTTTTTCATTTGAAGACGATAATACATATCGCCAATACTCCTTCCCCATATTTATGTTAATATACTTACCTTAATAGGTTCGACGTATTAAAAATAAAGTATCGCTAACGGACCAAAGACTAACTTATTGACACAAATATTTCTTGAGGTCTCTCAAAATAAAAGCTTTCTAATGACCATAAGTTATTTCTTTGATTATAGATTATTAGTTTTTTTTTAGCAAACAAAATTATTTTTTTCCTTTGTCTTAATTTTTGAACTATTTTCTGAAGATTTTACAGTTTTTTTGTTTCACTCTTTCGCATATTTAAGACCTCCATTCTCTACAAAAGCTAAATTTAATTATTATTTAGAATTTCCATTCATTATATCTGTTTTATTGGTAAAGGCTTTACGTTTTTTTTTCTCTTTTTTGTTTTACTTATTTACAAATTTAAGATCTCCAATCCCTACAAAAGCCAAATTTAATCATTATTTAGAAGCCCATTTTCATTATCATTATTCATCATAACAACACTACTATCCTTAAAATCCATGACTTCTAGAAAATTTCCCGAGAGAGGCAGAGAACCCAGATATGGGTATTCAACTAGGTCTCATTGCCATGTTGAAACCGCTATTGGAGAGGTAAATTAATTTTGATTCTTATTAAAAGTGGAATTGTTATACATATCTGAATTATTACTAGACTAGCGGTTTTCTTTTTACTTTTTATTTTTTTTCTTTTTCTTTTCTTTTTTCTTTTTTTTTTTTTCTTTTTTTCTTTTTCTTTTTTTTTTTTTTTTCTTTTTCTTTTTCTTTTCTTTTTCTTTTTCTTTTTCTTTTTCTTTTTCTTTTTCTTCTTCTTTTTCTTCTTCTTTTTCTTCTTCTTTTCTTTTTTCTTTCTTTTTCTTCTTCTTTTTTCTTTTCTTCTTTTTCTCATTATTTTTCATTTCTTCCTTCTTGTTTTCTCTTCTTTATCTTTTTTTTGTCAATTCTTCTTTTTTTCCTTCTTTTTTCTGTTTCTTCTCTTTTTACTTTCTTACTTTTTTTTCTTCTTCTTCTCTTCTTTCTTCTTCTTCTTTCTTTCTATCCTTCTTTCTTTCTTTCCTTCTCTTCTCTTCTCTCTTCTCTTCTTTCTTCTTCTTCTTCTTCTCCTTCTTCTCTTCTTCTATTTATTCTCTTCTTTTCTTTTGCTCTATCTTTATCTTTACTTTTTCTTATTTCTTTTCTTTTTCTTTCATTTTTCTTCCTTTTTCTTTCATTCTTCTCTACATTTTTTCCTTTCTTTCTTCTTTTTTTTCTTCTTTCATTTCTACTTCTCTTTCTTCTTCTTTCTCTCTCTCTTCTTTTCTCTTCCTCTTTTTTTTTCATTTATCTTTTTGCCTTTTCTTTTTCTTTTTCTTTTTCCTTTTTTTCTTTTTTATTTTTTCTTTTTTTCTTTTTTCTTTCCTTTTTCTTTTCTTTTTCTTTTTCTTTTTCTTTTTCTTTTTCTTTTTCTTTTTCTTTTTCTTTTTTTTTTTTTTCTTCTTCTTCTTTTTCTTTTCTTCTTCTTCTTCTTTTCTTCTTTCTTTTCTTCTTCTTTTTCACTTACTTCTTCTCTTCTTTCTTCTGAATTATTGAAAAACCATTAATACTTTTCATGGAGATCAAGAGACGAAAACTCCCCTTTAGTAGCCCATTCTGTCTCTATGTATTTGTTTTATTTTAATACCATTTTTACATTAAAGCAATATGTAAATCCATCTTTGCATCTAATGATGGATCATTTTGATGATTATTGATTTTTTTTAATTATCATTTTATTTATAATTATTTATTTATTATTATCAGTATTAATTTATTATTATTTCATTCATTTTTATTATTATTTATCATTAATTATTATATTATTATTTTTATGTTTATAATAACTTTAATATCTAATTTATTAATAAATTCTTGAATTATGATGATTTTATTACTTTTAGATGAGAAAGAATTTGAATACAATACATTAATTTCTTCTTTAGAATTTTTAACCCAATAACTTCGAGATATTTTGAACTTGGAATCGTACATGCACACACATACCACACACAATGATAATAATATATACTAATATATTTATATATAATATTATAATATATATGTATATATATATATATATTACTATACTATAAATATATATATACATATTATATATATATATATATATAATATATATATAATATATATATATATATATATATATATATATATTATATACTATATAATTATATATTGTTATATATATATAAATAATAAAGAAGAGTACGAGGAGTCTGAAGCCAAATATATTTTAGGTAAAGAATAATTTCATATATATAATATATATAATTATTAATATATATATATAATTATATATATATATATATTATACTTATAATATATATTTATATTATTTATATATATATAATAATATATATTAATAATATATATCATAAGTAATATATATTATATATATATATACTGTATATATTATATATATATTATACTATATTATATTATATATAGTATATATATATTTTATATTATACTTAAATATAAAGTTTCTCTTCTTGCTTCTCTTAACAACAATGACTTGTAATTTTCCTATATGTGTTATCCTATTGATGAACATTCAATTAATTTTAAACGCCAGTCTCTGTAAGTCTTTCCTTTGCTTGTAGATTGACGAAAGTATGTTTTTTTTCAGAGTAGAGAAATGTCATTTTGGAGTGTAGGTTGTGAGTGAGATAGATGCTAAAATCCCTAAATGCTAAAAAAATGCTAAATGCTAAAAATGCTAAAAAATGCTAAATGCTAAAAATGCTAAAAAATGCTAAAAAATGCTAAATGCTAAAAAGGCTAAAAAAATTATATATGCTAAAAATGCTAAATGCTAAAAATGCTAAAAAAAAATGCAAAAAAAAAAAAAAAAAATGTTAAGTGCTAAAAAGGCTAAAAAAAAAATGATAAATGCTAAAAATGCCAAAATTGGATTGTAGAGATCAGATTTATTTGCAAAATTCACAAAAAATATTTTGTAGATATCAATGGAATCACATTGCTATGATTGGTAAGTATGGATTAGAGTTGGCAGACGCACCAGGTGTGGTGCGGTGAGGTGCGCTACACAAATCCAGAGTTGCAGCGCGGTGCGACAAAAATGACCTTTGGTGCGGTGTTGTGCGTGGTGCGCTTACCCTAATGGGGTGCGGTGCGAAAAATTCCGGTGTTCAACCAACCCTAGTATGGATCTATGTCTCACGAACTTCCTCGTATCTAAGTGGTTTGAAAATTCATCAAGAAAAGGAATCGCATTTGATTTATATCTTTTCATTTTACTTTGATCCTGACAAGCGACATTCTTGTTCCTTCATTAACAGAAAGCAGAAGTTATGTTCCAACTTCCAAAATGATTAGAAAATTTTTCACAACAAGATAATACTTACAGAAACAAAAAAACCCACACAAAAGAGAACAAATCTTTAGAACAACAATCAAAACCAACCAAACTTGACAATAAATATATGACATCTAAGACAGATAAATTACCGCTAGTCCCAACCACCAACATACACCAAATCCGATAGCGGACTGCCAAACCAATAACGCATCAGAGACAAACACAAACATACCCAAAAATGAAACAGTTGAAAGGCACAAAATAAACAGCTGAACATCAACAATAAACATCAAACATAAAATCAATAAATAAAAAACAAATTAATCAATACTCGTTTACCCATGATATATAAGATATATACAAATAAGATATTATGATAATTGTTTCTTATACCAACAAAAAAACAACCGGCCCCCCACACCAAAACGCAAACCAACACAAACAACACTAACAACAACAACACAAACTCTTGATACATCTGAATCCTCCTGTAAAGTTTCAACATGCCTTTAAAACTTCTCTAATAAAGTAACAATTCATCGGTAACTTTCTCATCCACCCACCTGTTCACACGTTTAGTGTACGTTTTTGTCCGTTTCGTTTTGGGAAAATCTTTTCCTTGTTTTATTCATATTCCTACCGGTATCTGTATAAGCCCTTGGATTACCATCTTTTTTGCCAGCTGTTATATTTCTAAAACGCAAAAAAAGCCTTGACACCTCTAATATTTCCAATTTTACCACTGAACAACCCGAAAACAACCAATTCAACATAAAACCGTACGCTAGACCAACAATACAGACCAAAACCACACACAATAAGATAAAGTAACAAAAACTATTTATTCTCAAACCACTATCCAAAAAAGTATTTGATTGCCTACTGCTAAAAAATCCTCCTTTTATGCATTTCAAACTACCCACCAAAAAACCTAAAAGGAAATTTTTTTTTTAAAAGAAAAAATATGTGTTTTGTATTTTCATTATTTTATAGTTAATTTCTTACAATTATTTAACAATTAAGAGGGGCTTATAGCCACAAATTTAGTCTTGTAACGTTTAAAATAACAAAATCTAATCACGACCCAAACACCAGCGATATAACACTAAACACCACATACATGCCATCTACTCAAAACTAAATAACATACAAATAAAATATATAATAACAACTATATATATATATACTATCAAATACTAAAATAATAATTAATAAATATAATTATATATATAATATATATTATTATATTATATCTATAATTATAATTATATTATATATATTATATACCGGAATTTATTTGCAACGGCACCTAATCTACTCAGAATATTCTTAATTCGCACCTCTTAAACGGAAGTGCACTTCCTCTCAACATGAGGGCGGCCTGCTCGAGATCCCCATGCACAACGACAGCTTCCTTTCATTACTTTATCGTTGCATCCAACCGCCAGACCATAAAATCTTCTAAGGGCCCCGTTATTAAACAATCGTGGGGTCCTCTATCCTAACAAGTGAAATTGATGAGAAATTTAGAGGGCCCAACCAAACTCTTCCGAACACTGCTAAAAGAAAAACGACTCAAGAAACAAATCTCCAAAAGAAAAGTGCACAACGGAGAACGAAGAAGCTAGAAGTCGGACGACAAGGAGGTTTTAAATCCTACTTTAACAAACACAATCATTAAACACACCAATATTCCTCCATCTGGAAGAGAAATGGAGTAAGTGAATGATTAAATGAATGTTTATCATCCAAAAGGAATTCTCTTCATTAGTTACCCAACGACTGAGTCAAAGAATCCTCTCTCTCTCTCCTCTCTCTCCTCTCTCTCTCTCTCTCTCTCTCTCCTTCTCTTCTTCTCTCTCACTATATCTCTCTCTCTCTCTCTCTCTCTTCTAAAAAAATCCTCATTCTATCGGCGCACTAATAAACAAATATAAAACAATTACTAATTGCTACCGTTTCTAAATTATTTACGACAGGTTAACGAACACTCGAACTCATCGCAAAGAGCTACATACTAATAATATTTAGCAATAATAAAATGGATCATATTCTCAGAAAAAAAAACACACACACACAGCTCACATTTTAGACAACTGTCCTAAAACACTTTGACATGTCCAAGGCTTTCTGTTTTGAGAATATTAACAATCACTTTCTTGGAATCAGCAACATAACCTGTTTCAAGACTAATTAGAAGGATCACTAAGTTCACCAAGGTTTGGTTCCTACAATATATTGGTTCTGAGGATCCGGTTGATTAATATGTTATATATTATATATATTATATATAATTATTATATATATATTTAGACTATATATATATATATATAATATTATATTATATATATTATATATATATAATACTTATATCATATAATATAGTTATAAATATTATATAGTGGAGACCTGTTTATATGTTTTTTACGACTCCGTCAGTTTTGAATTTCTTTTTTTTTTTTTTTTTTTTTATATATTTCTGTAAATTTAAGGAAAATCCTTTAGTTTCGTGGGAAAACAATGATTCAAAAAATATTATAGGACCAGTTACGTTTTACGGGTCTCCGTCAGTTTTAAAAATTTTTTATTTTTTTTTTAACTAAAGGAAATAATCCCAAGGGTAAACCCGGCAGTAAGATGGCAGGGGTCGGTGGTGCTCTCGGCTTCCGGGGGATAACTGACCAGGGGAGGGAGCTATTTCTCCCCCCTCTTGTCCCCCGTCGGGCTCGAGCCCCCCTATTTTTTTTTTTTTTTATTTTATTATTTTTCTTTTACATTTTTGTAATAAGCTTTTACGCTGAAAAATGTAATTGGTTTTCCTGTAAGTATTTCGTACTTTTCAAGATATTTCATTTATGAAAAAAAAAACATTTTTGTTTTTTTTTTTTTCTTTTTACATTTTTTGTAATAAGCTTTATATTCTGATTTCAAAAATGTAATTGGTTTTTCTGTAGTGTCTCTGTACTTGTGAGATTAATCATTTTTTTAACATTTTACTTGATTATAAAGGATTTTTTAAAATTAATTATTTAAATATTTTCAAACTTTTGATCGAGCATCACCACCATGAACATTCATTGTTAGTATCATTATACTAGCAATATGTTAAAAAAAAATCAAAACTGACCGAGTCTTAAAACATAACAGGGCCAACCTACACTCAAACTATAATATATATATATATTATTATTAATATATTTAATTATATATATATATATATATATATAAATTAATATAATTATATATATATATTCGTATTATATTAGTAGTAAAGCGTACAGCAAGTCCGGGTTGCCAGATTTGTAGCTAAATCTTGATTTCAGCCAAATCTGGCAACCTCCTTAACAGGATACAGAACATTTATATTTTTTCACTCACCGGTGGTAGGCATGGGTTTTTTTGAGGGTATCGTTTTGTTCATCCCAGACATTCTCACGTACCTTCCTGGGTTGATTTTTTACTGTATGGGATTCCCCCAAAGGGGGGAGTCCCAAGGGGGGTTGAGCGCCCTTCTTTTTTTTCAGGAATACGTTAGTTATTTTATTTAGTTAATGTATGTGTAGTCAGTTTTTTGTTCATGTTCTTTTCAATGGACCTTTTTTTTACACCTTGTTTGTTTTTTCACTTGCGGTCCGCCACTTTTGTTTTATAAACAGGTTGGTCTTTGGATTAATTTTATTTTCAATCGTTCGTACGCGCCATTCGTTGCGTTTTTCCGCAACTTTCGCATCGTTGGTTGGCAATCATCGCAAGTTCGGACCGAAGACCGAACGCCCCGCAATTTCGCAATCGTAGGTAGGCAGGCCCCCTGCCACAGGCGTCCCGGCCCAAACCAATTCCGTCCAAAGACAAAATCTATTTGTCTGTTTCTATCGCGCGCGATAATCCGTGCGGCGTCTTTTTATTCATAATTATATTTTGTTATCTCTCTTTTACCCCCCGGAATCTCGCCTACCGGCAAATGCAGTGTGAAAAGACTCCACACACCCGAATAGGCAAGTCATTTCGCTTAGCAATTAACCGCGCAGCAACAGAACCACACGCCTCGAGTAGGAAAATCATCATCTTGAGCCTAGCCTCTATTAGAGTGATGTGAAACACCTTTTACTTTTCTGATTTACTGCTTTCATAATCCATTATTAATGTTATTTATATTCAATAAAATTTCAGTGTAACAATTATTTACATAACCCCACACATAAATCATAAAGCAACGATTAAACACAATATCCCGATTTAGCAATAGCAACATCTGTGCAAATCACTTATAAATAGCTTTTGCCTTTCATTTACTGCCAACATCATTTATGCGCTTTACTGCTTGGAAGCGTTGATCTTCTGTAAACAAGAAATTTTTGGTTCTTAACAAAAATTACCTTAGACACTTTATATATAGGGAGGCTTTCAAAAACTATGATTCTGTATTAGAGAAATCATTAAATAGATGGTTTTAACGCTCGATAGACGATTGCTCAGCAAACTTCTCGCATCGATGCTCTCGTATATAATTATTTAATAATATATATATTTTCGCTAAAATACCACTAATGGTTGGGGTAAAAACACAATATATACATTAATGCTTTTAATGACTTTACGTTCCTTTTAAGTCAAGGTAATTAGTGGTTTATTAAAAATATCGATGGTTATGTACTTTTTCATTCTTAACACTAAATAAAAAATATTCAAAGCCTAATTAATAACTATTTAGATGCTTAAAAAAAAAAAAAAAAAAAAAAAAAAAAAAAAAAAAAATAATAATTCTTTTTAGAACTTTTTTTAAATTTTTTATTACAACTACTTTGTTATTATAGCACTAATTATTTTTTTTTTTTTTTTAAACAAATCGGTGTTATAATAAGCATAATCAATTTTCTTAATTAAAGTATCGATTAATCGTTAGATTAATAAATCACTCCCCCTAAGTCCGTTAACTCCTTTATCTCAAGGGTTTCGTCTAATAACTAAAACAATGTTTCACAGACATCGTAATCAAGTACAACATATTTATGTTCCTTCTCCGACTTCACTGAGTACAACTTTAAATTCAGTTTCCCGTGACTATTATAACAACATAAATAATAAATAAAAGAATTTCCATAACACAATTTATTCTTCGCATTTATGTAATAAGGAATATTATACGATAACAATCATCTACATCTAAAATAACTGATATTAATTATAATT
>JABUQX010002542.1:7500-52500 GCA_015478945.1 Trachelipus rathkii | reverse complement strand
GTGTAAGAATAAATGGTGTCAAGGGTGATTGGTTTAGTATTAATAGCGGAGTGAGACAGGGTTGTGTTATGTCTCCTTGGTTATTCAATTTGTATATGGATGGGGTTATGAAAGAATTAGAGGTGGGGGTGGCAGGAAATGGTGTTAGAATGATGGAGAATGGAGATGAGTGGAGGGTGCCCTACCTATTATATGCGGATGATTTGGTTCTGTGTTGTGAATCTTAAGAGAGTTTGAGAGGATTGGTAGAGAGATTGGCACGGTGTGTAAAAGGAGGGGCTTGAAACTAAACGTAGATAAGAGTAAGTGTTATGGTTGTGAGTGAGGACAGTCCTCAGTGTGAAGTTATGTTAGATGGTGAGCAGCTGGAACAAGTGTCTGAGTTTAAATATTTAGGGTATGTGTTGGATGAGAAGGGAACGGATGATGCAGAGTGTAGTAGGAAAGTTGTGAATGGCAGGAAGGTGGGCTGTGCAAATTTAAATCGTTGGTGAATGTAAAAGGACCTAAGTCTTGATGCGCTAGGGTCTTGGCATGAGGGTATGTTGTTACCAGTGTTATTGTATAGTAAGTGAGACTATGGTCTGGAATAAGAAGTATAGATCAAAGTTCAATGTGTTCAGATGAATTTTAGGGGCGTGCTACGTGTGAGAAGAATTGATAAAATGAGGAATGAACGTATTAGAGAGTTGTGTGGTGTGAAGAAAGGGGTAAATGAGAGAATAAATGAAAGTATGTTGAGATGGTTTGGTCATGTGGAAAGGATGAATGATAGTCGGTTGGTTAAGCGGATGTATAGTGGTGAGTGTGTTGGGAACCGACCGGCTGCGACACTCATAGAAAAAGTGATTTGAGTCAGTAAAAGGAAGTTTGCAGAGAGAAATGTGAGTTGGGCAGAGGCGAGAAGAAAAATGTATAATGGTAGGAGAGAATGGCGGGGTGTTTTTAAGGGGGTATGTTTGTGGCCCCACTTGGGCCAGGGGATGAACCCTACACTTGAACGATTTACCATAGTGAGGATCCGTTGCTGTCCCTATGAAGCTCTAGGGTGGATTTTCTGATTGCGACGAATTCTTACTAATTAACTGGTACAGAGGGAGCGGTAAGGCTGGGCTTTCTTTTCGACTTTGGTCATATTCTTCTGCTGCTTTTCTTTTCCGATGCTTGTCACGCACCTTACTCCCCAGTCTTGGGAAGAAAAAGGAAGATGAAGAAAGAAATAATAATAATAATAATAATAATAATAATAATAATAATAATAATTAATAATAATAATATAATACATACATAATCAAGAAAGATAATAATAATAATAATAATAATAATAATAATAATAATAATAATAATAATAATAATAATAATAATAATAATAATAATAATAATAATAATAATAATAATTAATAATATTAATAATATTAATAATAATAATAATAATAATAATAATAATAATAATAATAATAATAATAATAATAATAATAATAATAATAATCATAATAATAATAATAAAATAGCTATCCATACTATTTACATTTTCTTATTCTGTTCTTAGATAGAAAACGAAATGGAGAAACTTCGAGATTTAGAAAATCAGGCAAAAGAAGCGCAAATTTGGAAATTGGAGTGTGAAAACCTTCAAAGAAGGTAAGACTGTAAATTGTTTTTCTTGTAAAAAAATATATTGAAATAAGAGTAAACAAATTATTCCATTTTACTCTCAGTTTCAAGTATGGCTCCGCTTTATCAATAGTTACCGTAACAAGGGAATTTTTTCTAACTGGGTCATGATCTCGAGCCTTTATCTGAGAATATCAGTGGGCCTGTTATTAATTTTTATTGATCAAACAAATTTTGGGGACCAGTGGTCAATCTGTTGAGGCAATGCTCCCTAGTTACGCCTATGTGTATATCAAGTTTTCTTCAACTCACATTTAATTATTTTAGCAATATTTGTTTTAATAAAAAAATTATCTTTTCGATGGAGCCCAAAAAGGAAAGAGGACTACCAAATTTCAAGAGAGTTGGAGTGAATCTATAAACCAGGCCTAAATTATAGGCCGACATGTCCTGATACACGGCGTTTGCAAGACGTGCACTCGTAATTTAAAGTAAGTTGTGAAAATATATAAAAGGAACTAATGTCCTAGACAATTCGCCAGTGAAGTATTGAGCATAAAGGATAAGTCTGTGGTAAGAGAGGTGGAGAGATAAAGGATGAGACTGGGTTGAAAAGCGTTGCGCACGAGTCCTCAGTTCGATGGGAGAGTTCAAAAGAGAAGCAATTCGATTATCAGTTTGAGACAGGAGAGTTAATGAAAGCTAAATTGTTGATAAGAGGAAAAGCCCTACACTCTACCTTTTCAAGGAGAGCTCTGAGAGTAGAGTCATCCCAGATTTGTGAGGCATACTCAAAACAGGTACCAACGACACCCAATAAATATCTTGCATTTTTAAGTAATGTGGTGTGAAGAAACTCTGAAATGGTCTAAAGAATTCCAGATTGTTGAGAAAGAGAAATATTTTGATCCTTCCAACAAAGATTAAGAGAAGAAGATTCACCAAGAAGAATATTAATTAAGAAGATACGAAAGTTTGAGTCGTGTTTTCGAAGACATTAAAGATGTTGTAGTTGTGTGGAAGAATATGTCGGTAGAAAGATCAATGAACTGGGCTTTTGAGCTATTCAAAACAACCATCCTCTTCATTAACCTATATAATTTATAATATATATATATATATATATATAGTTATATATATATATATATTTTAATAGAAATACCCACCATTAATTTATCTTTTATATATATAGTATATTATATATATGATCTATCTTATAATATATAATATCTATTTATATATATATATATATATATATATATATATATATATATATATATATATATATATATATATATATATAATATATAATAATATATACTATTATCTATATATATATATATATATATCGAGTCAAAATATCGATATTTCTATATATATATATTTTTTGGCCATCCCTAATTCGAACCAAACAATTTATTTAGTAAATATTGTCATTGAAAAAACTTGGAAAAATTCCTAAGCTTAAAAAGAGGGCTTTTTAGTTCTATGGAGTTATTTATTGTTTTAGTGTGTGGAAAAAGGAACACCTAACCTAACCTGACCTAGGCTTAACAAGATGCAAAAAAGTGCCTGGCCTAAGATAATAGATTTTCTCATTTATTTTTCAGAACACTTTCGAGACATTCAATATTCCCATAGCAGTGTGTGCTTGAAGGTTCCTTAATGGTTTTGTCAAATGGATTCAGCAATTTTTAAAATCATTTAAAGCAAAATAAAAATAAATTCTTCGAATGTAAAAATGGGAATAACTCATCATCGAAAAGTAAAAAACAGAGAATGGGAATTTCGCATTTGAGAGAATCGATTGTCTTAAGAATTGGAAGAAGAGATCTGGTTCCTCTTCTAAGAATTACTGTTGAATTTCGCTTCTTTCTTAATTTTAGGCACTAGTTTGTTTTTGTTTCCTACATAATATCTATACAAAAATACAAAGAGGCATGTACTGAAGTTTTAGAAACTGTAGCTGTTATAATCTGAAAGTTTAAACTCACAATACAATCCGAGCAGGAAAATATGGTTTCAGATGTTTATTTGCGACGGGTATTAACTACACTGAAACTGAACTTCCATAAACTAAAAACAAAAATGAGAAATGAATGCAGTAGTTGATGATAAAAAAAAAAAAACACTTTTTGAAACAACTCACGAAATTTATTAAATATTTTGAAATCCTAACAGCGTGCCGTCAAAGAACCGAAATTCGCGGCAACTAAATGACTTTTTTTTTTTTAACCATATGTAATCATTCAGAATTATAAATTCAAAATTGCAACAAATATTTATATAAAAATTTACAAATTATTGCAAAAACATATAATAAATAAAATGTAATATAAACTACAAAACACATATTTAAACCTCGGTATTTCCGATCTTGAAAACTATTCTAGCACTATTTCTCACAGTCCAATCTTTCTATTAAAAAAAATACTGATGCATAGATATTATCTAAGACTTCAATTTGATATACTTAACTTATATTATTACTCTGTTCTTTGGAACTCATTAGGAAATATTAGTTATTAATTTCATAACATCGAATGCGAGAAAGTAATAGCTGACTCGGTAGGCTAGCATAAATATTTTTTATATTTATCATTGAAAATGTCTGATCTAATTAATTTTAGGGTCATTCAAAAAAAAAAAAAAAAAAAATTCCCATGCTAACTACTGTTTTCTTAAGATAATATTTTCTGTTTTTTATTGTTACAAGAAAAAAACTGAATTATAATTTTTTATTAAATTATAAAAATGGGAAAAAAATTAAGTTTCAATAATTGATACGGGCGAGAAGGTTGATTCCAAGAATCCTTTATTATCCTTCAATTTCCAATAAAATATCTTTAATTTGATTTTTTTTTCTCGTTTCCATTTTAAATCAGAGTTAAATTTTAAATTATTTTCATTCCATTCGATTTAAGTCTGGACAGATTGCAATTAGGCCTACCATCCTCTTCTTTATTAATTAATAATAAAACAAAATTGTAAAAAAAAAAAGTTGTATAATAGATTGATTGATTGTACATGATTCTGTATAATAAAGTGAGGAAAAAGCAGTTTTGCTTACCATGCATCTAAGGTCAAAGGTCACACACGATAGAATCAAGTTTAAAAGTCCAAAAGGTCTGAGAAAGAAGCAAAAAAGGCTTATAAATCACGACTTCTGTATAGACATCCGCTAATGACGTTTACATATATATCACTATCATATATATATATATATAATAAGTATATATATATATTAATATATATATAGTATCATATATATATGATATACTCATTGCATATTTATATATAGTTAAATTCATATTATATTAATACTTATTAAAACTTGTATAAAAGTTCTGTTACCTATCATATGAATAGCAGAGATGTCTGGAATTATTATAGTGCACATCCGATCATTTCATAACGTGATAAGAGACGACTCTCTTGCTTGGCTACTAAGGGCAGGGAACCCCTTATTGTCAATTTGTTTCTTCCCACGAAAAGCTGTGATATGAATAGATATTTCTGCAGCTAACACCAACTCTATAGTCATCACTGGACTGAGTGTTGATGAGATATAATTTCTTCTCACTAATTAGATTATTAATTACATATAGGGCAGACCAGGTCTGACAAACCCGCCTTACTTTTATGTCTGTAGAATTCTTGGCAACACAGATTGCATCTATGCACCTGAGAAACACAATCTTCTTGACGAAGCTCTGCGGGCAGAACGAGCTTTCAAGGTCAGGATGGAAAGAAGATGCCACCAACTTCCAATTAGGACAGTGACAAACCCTTACCTGCGTGCTATAACTCAAAGGAATGAGTATACAGGAAACCATTGAACCGAGATACATGTTCTAGATGATCAAGCGTCAAGGCGTTTCTGAGGCCCAGAAGGAAAGAGCTGGTCCAACTGACAGGCGCAAATGCCCTATCTGACGAGATGGTAGTATATAATATATATATATACTATATATTAGTAATATAAAAATATATACATATTATATAATATAGTATCATATAACTATATATTATTATACTAATATATTTTATCATAATCTATATATAATACTATATATATATGTCAGTATAAATTTATCATATTCAATGTTTATGCCACCACATCTTCGCCATGCTCCGCTGGGTGGTGTCCCTGTCCGCAAATATTCCTACAAAATCTGCAGCCGTTCATGGGAAGAGGTGAAACAGTTGAAGAGCGAGGTTACCATGCTCTTGGTTATCACGCAAAGATTCTCTTCTGGTCCAACTGTCTACATATTCATTCGAATTATTGCTTGCCAGAGACTAAGTTGAAGAAGGTATTTAAATTTTCTCAGTTTAATTTTAAAGTATATGTTTTGCTGCACTTTCATCATTGTTCTTAAAGAATAATCCAATTTTGTCGAGCACCTCCTCAGTTTCTTCATGGTTACTAAAGTGGTGATCTCTTAAAGTTACACACTATTCAAGTCTAGCCACAAACTCTTTTTATGGCATTCTCTCTTCTTCTTTTCTCTTCTGAATGAAAAGTTATGGACGCTATCGTTATTGGCTTTTGTAGTTTGCATTTCTCTTCACTTTAATAAATATATTTTAAATATATTTTAATTATACTGAAAAGAATTTGTAACTTTCATCTACTGATATAATATACACACTATTAATATATAGGTATATATATTTATATGGTACTCTATATACTATTACTTACTAAATACCATGTAATACATATAATAATACTTATATATAATCATATAATACTAATATATAATTATAATATACCTTATGAGATATTATAATTATATATAAGTAAAGAGCAAGAGACAATATTAATGGGAAGGTAATAGAGATTAAGCCTACTTTCTCTGGGAGAGTATTGAACCACCGCTTGTTTGCGCAATGAGGACAATATACCCAGTGCTTTACGACTGAGCTATCCTCCACCAAAAAATGTGGGCTTCAAGAAAGTTTTAAAGGAACGAGTCCAGTCCTCAAGGCCAACTTACCCAGAGTCAGCCAGTTCCTAATCCCTCGTTCTTTATATTGTAAGCTAAAATTATAATAATCCAATTAAGATAGATGTTAAAGAAAGAACATATAATGGGAAGGGTAAAGACATAATCGGCCTTCTCTGATTAACCACCCGCTTGTGCGAATTGAGGCAATATACCCCGTGCTTTTACGACTGAGCTATCCTCCAACCCAAAAAAGTTGGGTTCAAGAACAGCTTTAAAGCAACCAAGCTCCCGTCAAGGCGATAGAAGGAAGTTAATTCTTTACCTTCCTATATGTTCTTTCTTTAAGCATCTCATCTTATATAATTGCGTTATTATGCAATTAATTGTATACATCTGCTATATTCTAAAGAACGAGGATATAGAAAGGCTTGGACCGACCTGGTGATGTCGCCTTCGACGGTGAGCTCGGGTTGCTTTTAAAAACTAATTCTTGAACCATATTTTGCGGCTTGAGATACTCAGTGCGGTAATAGCACAGGGTATATTGTGCCTCCTTATGCTCGCAACAAGCGGTTTTTCAATCCCAGAGAAGGCAGTTAGACGTGTGACTTAAAGAGAGGAAGATTAAATACTGCAGGAAAATAGATGATGTTGCACACAGGAGTTCCACAAAACACGATGTGGCTCGGAGAAAAGCAAGGATCGCCCTAACCATCATCACACCGTATGGATCTTCATCGAAGTCTTTTCCCACATTCACAACACAAACTATGTATCTATGTGAGTCAGTAGGCACTCTAGTGTTACGGGCGACCACAAGAAGTCAACTTTCTTACGAGCACCTGTCGTTGTAAACCTATTAAAAAAGAATTAGAGGCGGCCAAGGTTACTATCGAGCAAGAGAAAGTGAAGTCAAGGGAGTAGAAATATGTGACAGTTTGATAAGAGTCCTACTTAGTGCCTAGCTCTAACCTACTAGAAGCGAAGCGTGGAACCGGATGCCACCCTCAAATGTGAGCGACCAAATGATACAGGTGTGAATAAACCGTGTATATAAGTGGAGTATCTGAAAAGAAAAAAAAAATTTCCATTTCATCATAACAAATTCTTAGGACTTTGGGCCATTTTAGCAACAGATGTGATATGATGGTCTCCAAGACAATACACTATTGTTGTTAAGTCAAGAATGTTATGTTTGTTGACAGGTGAGACAGTTAGAGCCCCTTCGAAAGGTGAATAGGGGAAAGTTTGGAGGTTTTAAGAGGGAGACATGAAGTAACAGTTGACCTTTTTTAAAAAGTTTTGATTTCACCCCAGACTCGCCGTTTACGCCCATATTGAGAAGATCCCGGACCAGATCTCGCAAGCAAATTTGAGTCCGGAAAGGCTGCTCAGACCGAGAGGCAACTTCTAGATACCAAACACGTCAGGAGACACCATTTGAAATGATCTGGTGGAATGGAGAGCAGTTGAGTCATCACATAAGACCTGAACGTGGTAGAATGCAGCTAAGAATATCGTTGATGAAAAGTAAGAATAAAGTGGAGATAAAACAAAACCCTGAGGCAGGTACCACAATTAAAGAAAGCGCGAGAACAGAGTATTGCTCCATCAACAAGAGTTGATATGAGACGATTGAAAGAACTAGGACAAGAGGTTAAAGCAAAGTAAGAGGAAGATCAAACGGAAGCGGTAAGTAGTAGGGGAGCTTTTTCGGACCCCGCTGGTCAAAATGACCAAAGGTGTTTTTACCTGACCCACCTGACCTTTTTTTGAACCGCGACCTTTTTTGGCCTTGACCTTTCTGGGCAACCTGAATTTTTTACCTTAACTTTTTTTTGGGCACTTGACTTTTTTTGAGAAACCCCTATTTTATTGAGACCCCGGATTTTTGTAGAACCCGGATTTTTAGAGAGAACCCGGATTTTTTGAAAACCGCAATTTTTAGAACCCAAATTTTTGAAACCCAAATTTGTTGAGAACCCAAATTTTTTGAGAACCCAAATTCTTTTGCAGAAACCCTAATTTTTATGAACCGCCTCTCTCAAGAAGGGTTGCCCGAGACGGTTGCGTAGCACCGTTGTAATGCACCACCCCCCAATTTGAGAACCCAAATTCTTTTGAGAACCCAATTTTTGAGAACCCAATTTTGAGAACCCTAATTGTTTTGAGAACCCATATTTTTTGAGACCCTTAGTTTTGAAACCCTAATTTTGAGAAGCCCCTAATTTCTCGACCAACCCTTTGGTCTTACCATGGCTCAATTTTGACCCACGCGTAATTCTTCGTCTTCCGCTTGGACTTAGCCCATTTTTTGAGTCTTAACTTGTTTGACGATAGAATATTTTCGGCCTGACCTTGCCAGATACCAGGGGTCAATTTTTGGCCCACGCTAATGTTTTGGCCACTCGTGGTCCACCCGTCCAATATTTCGTCCCCTACCTGCACGTACGTTGTATCTAGTGATGTCTATTAGTGTTCTATGATGATCTATGAGTATTCTATGAGTTTGCCAGGTGCTAGTGGCAAGTGATGCCACGAGTGCTCAAGCCTGAGGCTGCTCAGTGAGTGCCATGAGTGCCAAGTGGAGTCCACATAGGCCAAGTGAGCTGCCACGATAATCGCCAACCTGATAGCTGCCACTTTTTCAAACTTCTTCTAGCCTCCCCTGAGCCCCGAACTAGCCCTAATAGGGTGTCTACTCCTAGCTTAAGGTATGGAGGATTCGGAATGTGTATGATACAAGTTGCTAGAATGGGCTTTGCCCTACTATGATTTTAGCTATTTTTTCTACCACTTATAGCCTATATATAATATATTAATATAGTATAGTTATATACAAGTATTATATGTCATTTGGAGTATATAATGTACTAGTCTACAGTAATCTATATTATTATATATATCTACTTATGCTAATATCATACTACTTGACACCACACCTACACCACACATCTACACTATGACAATCAATACACAACATTTCCACTATGACACTTATACACTACTATGAATTATAAGCACTTACACTTTCTCATAGAACTTAACAGTACCCACTATACACTTACACTTCACACTCACCCACAGACACTTTTCACTTCAGCACCAAATTACACACTATGACAACTTATATGCGTCTTACACTACCGATAGACACTTACACTAGCCCGTATACACTTACACTCAACACACACACAATACACTTAACACTCCCACACTCGATCATTTTATGCTACATCAACCTTTTATGCCTCAACCTTTGATGCCTCAACTTTGATGGCCGGCAAGCATTGATGCTCAGCAGTTGATGCCTCAACTTATTGATGGATTGAGCGCAGCATTTGCATTTTCTAACCCTTTTCTAGCCTTTCTACCCTACGATCATGAACAGAGCTAATTAGATGTCTTCCCCTAGGTCATAATTCGAACACCAGGGCGCAGCATGCACCTTCCCACAAAAGTCAGACGAACACCGCACCCCAACCCGCCGGACGTCCTTCGCACCCCTGCGCCCCGCCCCGCCCGCCCCCGTTCCCGTGTCGCGCACCCGCCAGCGCAATATTGCCGTGTCTAGTTTACCGCCCGCCCGTGCGCCCGCAGGCCCCCGCAGGCCAAAACTATGAAAAATTATATTACTATAAGTCATTCATTTTTATTTCATATCTAAAAGGCCTTGAAGAGTTATTCAAAATAAATATTAATATGAGTCATTGCATTGTTTTTCATACGCTTAAACCATTTTTATTAAAACATTTTCGCGCACCCTAAAAACGCCTGTATCACTTAAACCTAGTTATGATAACAGTCCAGTATTATTAACACTTAGTTACTAATACCTTTTTACTTACATACTTTTTTAATATAAATTTTAAACATTGTTATGTAAGCAGAAAAAAAGGAATACTAAAAGATATATATGCATTCTATTTTACTACAATTGTACGAAACTATTATTAAAACCATAACTTTACATACGCTAAAGCAGTTAATCAGTAAATCAACAGAGATGTTACCTAACACCTAAGGCATTATTGATGACACTTTAGTTTATTGTTTTACTGCTATTAAACTTTCTAATGCCTTTCACTGCTTTAACTTTCTGCTTATACTGTTTTCACTTTCTGCTTACTGACTTTAAGCTCAAATATAACACCTAAACTCATATATATTAAATTACCAACCCCGTTAAACAGCAGTAACTAATCAGTAAGATCAATCAGAGGTGTGATGCCTAACCACGCAAGGGGGCCGATTAGTATGCTTTTGTCTTTTGTTTACTGCTTTACTGCTTTAAACTCATTTTTTACTGCTTTAATCAGATATGTTTTTACTGCCTTTAACTCATTGGTGTCTTACGTGCTGTAAACTCGAATATGTTTTACTGCTTTTAACTCATATATTTATTAACCTTATGTTTTTATCTCTATTTTATTATCATTTTTATTTATTTATTACTAATTCAGTGTTATTTACTTCATGACCGTATTTTAATTATTTTTGGTCAGAACGCACCATACAGCCACCACCACACACACCAACACTTACGACCTTAGTCACACCATTGCACCTATGGCACTTCCAGTACACACATCACTATTGCACACTTAGTTACAGCACATTAACTTATGACACTTAAATTTATACCATAACACTTACAATTTACATAACACACACAGCACATCACATACACACACCACACAGATTGTACTTTACTTACTCGCACTGCATGTTACTACCATAGGCTGGATTACTATAACACTGCACCGCATCAGAGTTTTACTCATCCACTCACACCAGACTTTTCTTACACGTCCACACAATTTACTTACCACACAAGATTTACTTTACACTCACACACAATTACTTACACACTAACGATTTACTACCACCCACAGTACTACACTTTCTTTTTTTCCTTAAAAACGAATGTACGTCTACACTCTACACACACACACACAACAGCGCACAGCTAACTATACACATATAAACGCGTACTAAGCTTTATACAAACATTTTAGTCTTAATTAACACGTACCATTATCATTACTCATTCAAAATATAACTAAAATTCTATTTCAAAGTTCTTAAAAAATCTTCAAATTTTTAAATCCAGTGCCTATTTTGCAATCAAAGAATTTTTATAACTGTTAATACTTTTTGTTATATTTGAATGATTACATAAGTCTTTTAAAAATAACTTTTTACATAAAATTTTATAAATTGTATTATCAACTTACATATTACGTACCTAAAAGCAATAAATCAAAATCAGTAAGGCCAGCCTAGCACCCCTCTACAACCAGCTAAGCCGACAGTTTTGTTTCTAGTTGATTTATTGCCTCTCTACATCATTTAAGCCATTGTAATAAGTATAGAACATTAACAAAAATTAAGTTTTCTCTGTAACCATAACATAACTTATTAATTAAAATCTTCTAAGTTTTTTATTAAAATAATACGGATTATTCCACGTTGACATTTTCATATTAATTCGCTCCGATGTTAATCTAATCAAATATTTCCAAAGGTTTTTTAAAATTCGCGATTTTTCCTCTTATTATTATTATATTTCATGTTGCAGTTCCTATTGAGAAAATATATCACAACCCGCACTTCCCTTAAGTCACAAGCACGCCTCTCTCTGTAAAAATGTGTTGAAATAACACTTTAGGCCTAAATTTAGGTAATCCTTTTTGTAGCCCAGGGCGATTTAGGCTAATTCCAGGTCAAAATAGTATGTGCAAACTGACCTTTTTCTCTGTAAAATGTCAGACCAAGCGTGCCAATAACTACGTCTGGCGTAAATAGTAGGCAAAATTCAGGATAGAAGCCTTTTCTGCATCCCATGCTGTATTAGGCTATCAGTACCAAGGTCCAAAAGGCTAAATTTCCAGTAGTAGACAAGGAATCGTTGTTGACAGATTATGTATTTACTTTTATAATGTCTGTTACACTGAAACATGCTGGATCGGTTAAGATCCTTTAAGCAGTTAGAAGGAAATGTTTTCCCTGACTTGTTGATTGAGCTCGGGTAACCTTAGCTCTCTACTATGACCTCGTTAATTTATCTGGCCGAGAGGAATTATATTTATTCGTTTCTTGTTGACAAATCTAACGGTTCTTTCTTTAAACTCTGTATTATTGAAGCAGGGCGTGGTGTTTTTTTATCTTGTAGACGCCTCCAACTTCATTTGTTAGACACAAAAATTCATCTTTACAAAAGTCCAATTTTAGCGTGTTAAGCCCGAGGCTGCATGCACAAGTTATCTTTACTTGTACTAAAATTGTTTATATCTACTAAGTTATACTCCATATTTATAATAAATACTACATCGAGAGATAAGTTAGTTAAGTTTCCACAAGAATAGATATAATCAAATAATTCACATAATCGATTTATAGATAGATCACCGTGAAGCCAAAACGCAAGAGCCCTGCAAGCAGCGACTCCGTGCGGACCCGAACGGCACATGAAAGAAGTATGCTGTATGCGTTAAAATGTAGTGTCTATGAGTAAATGTTAAGTGTCAAGGTGAATGTGTGTAATACAGTGGTCATAGTGAAGTGGTGGTATAGTGTCATGACCGTGAATGGGTGTAAAGTGAAGTGGACGATGTCGTGGTGTTGTGTGTTGTGTGGTGTGCTATGTGATTCTTGTTAAATAATAGAAACAATACAAACTAGAATAAACAGAACTATAATAACGGTAAGAATTTAATATAGATAATCAATCGGTAGAGTAAAAATGAACCAAAATACTGTTTAAACAATATATAGCTTATACCATTCATGCGCATTAGTTAATAATATTCCTTTAAGGGTGAGTTTTAAAGCGAAGCGCTGTAAAATGCAGCAATGACTCAATAACACACGTAAATCTAGATGAGTTAAACGCACGTAAGCGATTAAAACAAAAGATGCACGCATAGCTAATCGCCCCTATGTCTAAGGGTAACCACCCTCTATTTGAGCTTTACTGATGTTAATACCATGTTTCATAAAGCGGTATGTAACTGTTACTATAATATATGAGTTAAAAAGCGATCAAACATCAATGAAGGTTAAACCAGTAAACGCAGGCGAACATAGCCTTCTCAAACAGTAAGCGAGAAGTTCATAAAGCAGTAAAGCAGAAAGTTAAACGGCGTAATTAAAGCCACGTAAAACAAAGCCTAACCGTATACTCCTAGGGTGGTATGACACCTTATTTGATTTACTGATTATAGTTTAAGTATGTAATGTATTCGCTGAGTTAAAGCGTAGTAAGCGCAGTGAGGTTAAAGCAGGTAAAGCCACGAGATCTGATAAGCAGGAAAGCCTATTGAACAAAACTGATAAAGCAATTACTATATCCTTACCGGGCTTAAGTAATACACTCTGCTATGTGACTTCTTACTGTTGTTACCTGCATATTATACATTATGTAACTGTTAACATCAAATTACTTGGAGGCATATAGCAGGTTAGCAGTGGCTTAAAGCTAAGAGTCTACAAGCAACAGGGCTGTAGTAGCGAAGAATAAAGCAAGTACGAAGGCAGTAAAACTAAAGGCTTACCGCAATCCTTAGGTACTGTTTCAGGATATAATCGTCTGATTCGATTTTACTGCATGTACATGTGCCTTTAAGTACTGCTAGTTTATGTCTTTTTAAATAATACCTATTTCGCTATACAATTGTATCAGTACGAAACCATCATGGAATAACTGACGACTTGGATTTGAGCCACTCTGGATTTTTTGTTCTCTACATAAATTTATTCAAATTCAAAATTAGGCAGTATTAAGTAAAAAGTATTAGTAAAAATAATGATTAAATAAATATATGGTGTTAATAATAGGTCTTATTGGAGTTAGCAGTTTTTAGGGTGCGCCGGGCAATGTTTTTAATAAAAATGTTTAAGTTAGATGTATCATACTATAATATCTTGTATAGGTATATTGAAAAAATTCATATAACGCAAACATATGAAATATTAATATCGAATGCACATGACTTTATGTCCGTGTATACCTATTTTCTCATTCGCGCGGGCAATATTGCGCTGCGGTGCCACGCGTGCGGCGGATACGTCGGAATATGCTGCTGTGCTGCACGCGGCGGCCGGAGGCGGGGGCGTTGGTGCGCGGGGTGCGGGGTACGCGGCGGGCTGGGGTGAACAGGTGTTCGTCTGAATTGTGCGAAGGCGCATGCTCGCCCTTGGTGTTCCGATTATGACTTAGGACAAGCATAATATTAGCTCGTGTTCTATGTGTGTGGTTAGCGGGAGAGGAATGCTGAGGAACAAGTATAGAAAGACTGACTCAATGGCTGTCGACATCCCGCCATCAAGCACAATCCATACAGCAGTTGATCCGCATCAATGCTGACGGCATCAAGTGCTGCAGTGCATCAAAAGTTGATCTGGCATCAAAGTTGAGCGGCATCTCAAGTTGCTGGCTCTTATCGAAAAACATGCGAGTGTGGGAGATGTAAGTGATCATGTGATGATGTGGCAGTTGCTCATTAATGGGCGGAGTGTAAGTGTCCATGTAGTGTAAGCGCATATAAGTTGTCATTAAGTTCGTGTATGTAGTAAGTGAAAAAAGTGTTCTGTGGTTGAGTTGTGAGTTGTAAGTGCTATATGGCGTGTAGTGTCAGTGTCTATGGAAGTGCTAAGTGCTTATTAAGTGTATGTGTGTATAAGTGTCATAGTGAATGTGTGTATAAGTGTCATATGTTTGTGTGTAGGGTGTGTGTGTGTGGAATGTATAACTTATATTTATATATATATATATATAGTTATATAGTATATATTATATATTAATATTATTATATCTACTATAATATTATAGTTATATATATATAATAGATATATATATATATATATATCATTATAGGTTAATAATTGTAGAAAAAT
The DNA here is from genome assembly GCA_015478945.1 of Trachelipus rathkii. Lineage (NCBI taxonomy): Eukaryota > Metazoa > Arthropoda > Malacostraca > Isopoda > Trachelipodidae > Trachelipus > Trachelipus rathkii. Next base: position 37,033 of record JABUQX010002542.1, on the reverse strand, counting down.
AACTGAAACCTCATAGTAGGAAGCATATTAGCAACTTGTTAATATACACGCAATTCGAATTCCTCATAACCTTTATAACCTTAGGGGCCTAGACACCATATTGAGGCTATTGCGGGCTCAGGACGAGGCTAAGAAAAGGCCTTGAAAAAAGTGGGCAACTCCAAGTGTGCGCGATACTAGTGTAAGGCACTCACTTGGCACATGTAGGCATCACCTTGGCAGTCATTGGCCACTCACTAGCACCTCATTGGCACTCGTTGGCACTCAGCTTGAGCATCACCCTTCACTCATAGAATACTCATTTTGTAAGAATAATCATATAGAGACAACTATAGAACGATCACTACGATAACATACGTCTCAAGTTAGGGACGACAATATTCGTGGGCGGTAGATGGACCACGAGGCGCCAAAAACATAGCCAGTGGAGCCAAAATTGACCCATGGTATTCTGCAAGGTCAATGGCCGAAATACGTGCATGGTCACCAACAAGCGTTAAGACATTCAGAAAAAGGCCAAGGGCCCTAAAGGGATAGGGAACGACGAATTTACCGTGAAGGCCAAAACATTGACCCATGCAAGACCCAAAGGGTCTGGTTTAATAAATCTAATGGTGCCTTCAAAAATTAGAGCTTCCTAAAAAATATGGTCGAGGTCTCAAAGAATAGCGCGTTCTACAAAAAAAATTAGGGTTCTCAACAAAATTAGGGTTCTCAAAAAATTTGGTTCTTCAAAAAATTTGGGTTCCTCCCGAAAAATTGGCATAAAACAATATGCATCGTTTTTTAGCTCCCCTCTCTCTCCATTTTCAACGGCTTGCAAAAAATTAGGCCGGCACGTTCTCACACAAATTTGGGGCTTCTCAATCTAAAGACTTTGGCGTTCTCAAAAAAATTTGCGCGGTTCTCAAAAAAATTTGGGTTCTCAAAAAATCCGGAGTTTCTCAAAATCCGGACCTTCTCAAAAAATCGGTGGCTAACAAAATAGGGTCTCAAGAAAAGGTCACATTTATCAAGCCCAAAACAAGGTTTAACGGGTAAAAAATTCAGGTGTGCCCAAAAAGCTCAAGGTCAAAAGTCACGGTCAAAAACAAGTATAACGTCAAGCGGCAGGCCTAAAATTCACCGCTTGCGTCATTTTGACCAGCGGGGTCCGAAAAAGCTCCCCTACTACTAAGGTAGCTTAGAGTTGATCTCGAACTTAGAAACCCATACTGACAAACTGAAAGAAGGGAATGAGATTCCATATGATCGAAGGAAATGAGAGTAAGGAGAGTTTCAAAGATTATAGACAGAATACAAGTTTATAGCAATAGGTCGATAGCTAGTTAGAAAGATCAGAGTGGCTAATCTTTTTTTCGTGATGCTGAATAAAATTCGGCTTCCAGGCACTGAGCGGAAAAGAGATTACTATTAAGGCATACAGACGCAGAGTTGAACAAGGACAGACGCCAATTCAGAAGTATAATCCCTCAGAACACGAGGAGGAATGCCATCTGGGCCACTGGCCTATATATATATATATATTATATATACTATATATTAATAATATATATTATATACTATATATTATATTAGAATAGTATAGTACTATATAGTATATTATAGTTAATATATATATATATATATATAATATATAACTACATAAAATATTAAAAATTATTCATTTTACATTATTAATTATTATCCGTATACCATATATATATTTTATATATAGCATAACTTATATACAGAGGAGCAGCTAATCGTATATATATATATATTATATAGCTATACATATAATATAGCTATAGTATATATGTACTAATGTACTATTGACGCTTATATACTATATATATCAGACACCGTATATCTTATATATAACGAGCATATAACTAGTACTACCTTATATATATACTAGAATATACCTTATACTATATATATATAACATATAACAACTCCCAGGAAGTGCTTTCGCCTACCTGTCAGTTAGGGTCATCGCTACTCTCTCCTTCTGGCGTCCAAAACTTACTTAACCCTTAGAACACTCGCAGATAAAAGCGCATTTTCTCGGCCGCAATGGGTTTGGACGCCAATCCTTGAACTTAAACACTCTCAGGGAGGGTTTTCGCCCTTTCCAGTAGAACTAGCATCTTCTCCCAATTAGCCACACAAAACTCGTTCTCTCTAGAGCTCTCCAAAAGGACTCTTGTTTCTTAGTGCGTCGTAACGATACCAACGCTGGGACCAAGATAATCTCAAGCAATAAAGGCCCATAAGACGGGAGTCGCCCTTATACTATGCGTAAGAGTGCTCCTCATTATGTCTCGAACCACGACGAAACCTCCAATCATCATTCTTCCCTTGACTGGCGCTGAAACACATCCTTTACGACTCAAATTCAATCACCTTAGAACTTAGAATAGAAGTCTACATATATATGATATATAGCCTATATATCACTATACCTATCGTATATATATATATAATATACTATATATATATAATAGATAGATATATATATATATATATATATACTATATTATTATATAACCATATATATATATATATATATATTAGTATAAGGTAATCTCGGGTATAGTACTATCTTAATCTATATATATATATTGTTTACAGATACAGGTAGGTTGGTAGTGGAACTATTCTTGGGAGGAGGTGTATTATTAAAATTAGTTATAATCATACAATCACCATTACCACCATTAATAATAATTATTTTTCTAGGGCCTATCTAATCAAATCTTCCTCTTTATTACTATCAATGGTTAGAGCCGTTAGACTATTCTGAACAAAATAGAAGCTTCCTTCAGTTATTTAGCCTCGTATCGGTATTTCTCCATCAAAAAACATATCGTGCTGATCGTTGATTAATTAATTCATCAATGTCCGAATCTTGGGTTTAAAACTAAATGACTCAAAATCTTTGCCAAAATGTCTTATGTTTTATTTCCCTGTGGTTGGTTTTTCTTTTACAGAGTTTCCACGTAATTTTACTAAGAGATTTTGTCCATTATTCCTAGCAAGCACATGTTGAGCAGACCGCTTGTTGTGACATGAAAAAGAACCAGATTCGTAGAAGCGTCACACAGTATACTCTTGACCAAAAATAAAAAAATAAAAAATAGTAACCACATCAATCAGTATTTTTTTTAGTACCGCACCGCACTGCACAGGTGCGTAGACCAACACTATTTCAGAGACAACTTGAGACTCGATTCGATACAGATGTAGACAGGTGCCATGTTAACAATGTGGGAAAGGATTAAAAATTTCACTTAAATTAGATAGGCTTTAAAATTTGTCTTTCAAAATATTTTTGGTTTCTCTCTCTCTAGGATTTCTTCTTCTTCTTTAAATACTTTTCAAATGACTTCAAATATTTCCTTCTAATTTCTTACTAAAATATGACAAAATACTACTACTTCAAATAGTAGTAGTAGTAGTAGTAGTAGTAGTAGTAGTAGTAGTAGTAGTAGTAGTAGTAGTAGTAGAGTAGTAGTAGTAGTAGTAGTAGTTCCTGAGAAGATGATGGTTTTGGAGAGCTATTAAAATAAAAATGGAATCAATTTGAAATCCATATTAATACAACTTAATATTTAATATTTACCTTGCACAATGCCACTAAATTTGCTTTTTAAAACCGCCAGTTTAGGGGTAGACAGCATGTTTAACTGTTTCTTTCTTTTAAAGATTAGATGCTGCTGGAGGAAACGACGTCGGGACAGGAGCAGCACTAAGTCTCGTCAAAGAAGAACTGGAACAAACGAGAAGAAGAGAAGCGACTCTACAGTTTGAATTGGACCAAGCAAGACACGCCATCAATAATCTTAAGGTATCCTTATTAATAATATCACAATATCATTCTCAATAGGATAGGAAATTTCATAATTTCTATTCCTCACCACACACACACACACCACAGCAACACACACCACACACACAACACACACACACACACCCACCTACACCCACACAAATCACACCACATCACACACACACAACACACACCACACACACATATATTTCTATATATATATACTACATAACCTATTATATTATATATATTATACATACGCAATCTTATATAGCCTATACTATATATCTCATAGATATATATACTAGTTATTATACCTATACTATACTAGTATAGTACCTATATTCTCATAACTTAAATATCTTATATATCGTATAGTATATATACTAATAATTAGTAATATATATTCCTATATACCTATTATATATATAGTATATATATATATATATATAATCTTATTACAAGTATTATAATTATATTATTTACGACATTACGTATATTCAGTAGACGTGTAATCATAGATAATATAATACTCTACTGATATGATCTCTATTACTCCACGCAATTAGCTTCGTAACGGACAAGAACACCTGTAACGTCATTATTCGTTCCTTCATATATCATATATATTGTACATCGGCGGAGCGATTCTCAATTTCCAGCCGATGCCGAATATTCGGTGTCAAAAGTGGCCGATTCTCGCGATTCCTGTCACATCTCCCGATTGCCCGATTCGGATCGATCCAGATGTCCTAATTCTTTTATCATAGTATATAAGTCTATACTATATATATATATCATATATATATTACTATATATATAGTAATATATATATAATTATATTACTATAATATATATATACACTATCATATATAGTATACATATAAGGTATACTCACATATACTATATATTACTATTACTACGATATCCTACTATACAATACATTTAATATCATATGCCCTATATTTTGCTAAATCAACTAATTTTAGATATTTACAACCTTATAATCTAATTCTATATATTCTCTTATATTTATTATGTACTTTCATTTTATGTTAACTTAACCTTTTTACCATATTTTCCTATAGATACGAGGCTGGAACGTTAAAATCTTTACAATAAAGTGATACAATTTTGTCATTTTTGTTTAAAAAAAAACCCTCTTTAATTTACTAAAATAAGAGCTTGAAGGCAAACATTCATCTCATTATTTGGTACGTCCACAATACTTACTATATAGCTATATGATAATACTTAAAATATATATATATTAGGTATATATATCATCGTCATATTATATATATATCTATATATATACTATATATGTATCACCATATTTATATATATACACCTATATATATATATTCGATATACATTATGACCTATAATATATACTATATCAGTTTAGTTATATATAATACAATATACGTTGTACTAACTATCATATAATATACATAGAGCGCACATATATTATACTTACGTATTACACTACATATAACTAGCTTATAGTATTAGCTATATATACTTATATAAATATAATCTATATATAATACTAATACTATATATATATCCTTCAGAATACTCATTAACATTTCTCCCCTTATGAGTGCATCGAATTTTTAGGAGAAATAGATTGATCCCTCCAATCTCTCGAAGGAGTCCTTTCACTTTCCACGGAAACAAGGGGGGCTCAGCTATTAATATCTTTCTATCAAGGACACCAAAGCTGAAAAGGGTACCTTTTTTCGGATTGACCAACCAATCTGAAGGACTTTCGTAACTTTTTAATAAGCTTTCATAATTTTATATTGGCTATATTTACTTGTCTATCAAACATTTCAATTTTTCATTATCGACTTGTGGTCGGTCTTCTCCTTAGGGATATAGTTCTTTTGCCTGTTTTTCTTAGTATCTTTTCTCTTTGAATTCCGAAAAACAGCTTTCAAAAACTGAAGTCAAAACTATTATCTTCAGGACTAATATCACTCTTGTTACCATCCTAATGTCTCTGTGCATACAATGAGAAGAATACTGACAGAACTGGTTAAAGTATTGGAAACTGATTTTCCCTCTTTATGACTAGATCTAGCACGAACTAGTCTCCTCACGTAGTATTCCTTTCCAGAGCTACAAGCCTACTTGAGCCTAAAGCCTGCAGAGATCATTCCTACAGCCACTTTCGTCTCGTATGTATACTCATTATCGCCTCATCACGCACACGCATCCAATCAGATCATCACACCAACGATCTGTGCAGACATCTGGCTATAATGCACTCCCTACCGTCTTAGGATACTGCTAAGCCACGTAGCATACGGACCTTCGCCGCGATGCAATCTCAACAAGATTTTTACCCTAATTGTCTACCAAAAGAATACATAAGCTACATCTAGCGTGACTCTAACTATTCAATGATGTGCTGCTACACTGTAACTCTTTCTGTTGCCAATCAATCTGTATGCAAATCATGCATCAATAGGTCAGCACACCTGGAACACATGATAACCACTAATATCCCCTCTAGTATCATCCATTTATCACAACGCGGTCCCGCAACTCGAGTCCACCTTTTCTACTGACTCCTTTTTCCAAAAACAACGTACGCCACACACTCAAACTCTTCAAATATTATCGATGGATTAGTGCCGATTGCTAAATTAGATTCCTGCCTGGGCTCTATAAAAGTCCTACCGTCATTAATAGTCTCTATGTGCATGCTCTAATCAACTAAGACCAGTTATTTAACGTCCTCAGATAGTACGGATGACGCCATTCCGCTCGTGCTCTATCTGGGTCACCCCAGCGAGACGCCTGCCCAGCCCGTAAGCTTACCCTGACGGGCTTTGGTCGAGAGTGACTCACTCGTCCACAAACTTCTTTGCTACACCCTTGTTCGAGAAGGTGCTGTGCCGAGCTCGCGACTTGCTGGCGACATTCCGGTTGTACGGTTCACACTCCCTACAGTAGTCTTTTGCTCTCCCTCCCGTCGCCTCGACAATGTTTTCGACACAAGACGCCCCTTATTTGATATTTGACTCTTTTATACTCTAAGCCGGTCATTGTACGTACTGAGAACGTCCTAACATCCTAGATTTTGACAGCAACCTCTTTTTTTATCTTCTTCTCTTCTCAGGATAACCGCGTTTAGCTTCTGTTATTTATTAGATCGTTGTTGCTAGTTTATTTTGTTCATGTTTTTAAATGGACGCTTTTTTTTTTTTTAAATGTGTCAACCTTGTTGTTTTCTTTCTATTGCGTCGCCATTTTTGTTTATAACTTGCGTTCTTGTTAATCTTCGTATAATTTTCGAATCGTCGTTTTCGGCCGGCAATGAATCGCAAATTCATCGTCTTCGCCATTGTCGTATGCGATTTTGTTTTTTTGTTTTTTTTTTTTTAACAAACTTCCGCGGATGTCCGATCGCATTCCTAGCAAATGAACCACGCGCAAAGAAGCCAACTGCGGGTCCAGCCCTGCACCCGCCCCCCGCGCCGTATTTAGCCCACCTGAACCGTGAGCGTTCGGCATCGCGACGACCTTGTTGCACACATCCCTCCTCTGTACCCCGCCCGTCCCGCCCGCGGCGATTACCCTACTCTTATATATACGATACTACGGCTACTATATATATAGTATTATATTATTAATACTAATAAAAGTATATCATATGATATATATATAATTATATCATATATGGTACCTATATGTAATATCCTGCACACACACCAACAGCACACCTCTGGCGCCGCCCACGTCCTGGTTTCAGCGACTTTCCGCGCAGAAATTTTCACCATCCTCCATCTGGCTTTAACTTCCTTACCACCCCAAGCCCTAACGTCTGTCTAATTTTCGGATGTGTCGTTCCGTTGCACTAATCATACAAATATATAAGCCACCGAGAAGGATACGGCATACCGCAACCCACTCGGGCAAATTTTAAGCACGCCTTAGGGATCCACAGACCCCTTGAAAATGTGCTGAGTCTCAAGGGTTATATGAGATATTGAAATCAGGAGGGTCTGTATTAACCGGTGCCGTGGAAAGCAGCCTCAATAATAATAATAACTAATAAAAGATTATACTCCATATAGATATATATATAATAATTTATATTATACTATATATTATATAAAGTATATATATATATATATAATTAACTATACTATTATATATATATATGATCACTCAGAAATATATATAGTATATATGAGAGATTAGAGAGGATGTGACGAGACTGAGAGACAAAGAATGAGAGAGGAAGCGCAGAGGAGGAAAGAGAGAGATCACCGAGATGCGTAATGAGAGAAGATGAGCGAGGAGAACGAGAGAGAAGAGAGAGACGAGGAGTGAGAGCAGGGGAGACTACGATTCTCACGTTTGTGGCAATTATCGAAGGCATTCACTACCACTATATCTGCTCTGCATAGTCAGCGTGTGTATGACGACACTGAATATTTTTTTGGATTTGAATCATGTCTCAACTGAATCTTTAATGTTATTAATTAATAAGTTACTTCATATTTTTATACTTTTTATTTATCTTTCTTACTACTAATCGATCGTCATCTCATCCTTGCGAGAATCATACAAAGTGAACAGCTCCTCGTAACTCGCAAACAGATCAGTTGCTAGAGATTCAGGTATCATTGTTATCTCTCTATACTAATCGAACAAAATCTTATTCATTTTATGCTTGAATCCCCCGCACCCACCGCCTCATTTTATTTCTTTTTTTCAATCCATTGCAGACCTAAAGTTGAATTCATTTTATTATTTTTAATATCATTTATTTTAATACTATTTTTATAACCAGAAATTATTGTTCATTAATTTTTTATTTTTATGTTTGGCTACTTAGGTGTTCGTCCAGCGATCCTAAACACGTGCCTTGCTATACGAATACAAACATGCGTCTGCGCATCCTACAAAGCGACGCGAGGAGAGAGAGACCGAGGAACACGGCGAGAGAGAGAGGACAAGAGACGAGAGAGACAGAGCGTGAGAGGAGAGAGAGTGAGAGAGGAGAGAGAGAGAGACGCAGAGAGAGAGAGAGACGTGTGTGTGTGTATATATAACTATATTAATATATACTTATATATACTATATCTATATATATAACACATTCACTAACTATATATATATATACTATATTAATATATATATTATATACTTATACTAATATATTATATAATATATATGATATATTAACCCTTGTTTTGACAGATGACATTTCTGCCTATGAACCCTTTGCCGGTAATACCCCTGTAGTGCAGCCTACACTAGGCCTAAACTACCTGCCACTCGTTCAACCCGCGACCCTACGAACTAACCTAACCTACAAACACTATACGCTACACCCATAACCCTAAGCCTAACCTAACCTAACCTACACTCCCTAACTAACCTAACCTAACCGTCAGCCTAACAACCTCAGCGTCTACGACCTCACACCTAGCCTACACCTTCGCTCGCACCTCGCACCTAGCCTCCACCCGCCGTTGAGCCTGCTATCCAGGTAATAAGCCCATAGCCTTTGGTATGGTATCGTGTGCTACCTTGAGTCATCGTAGGTACGCTGAGCCTGATATGGATACTATCCTAACTTATCTCCATCCTGTGGTCACACACACACACACACACACACACACACACACGCCCACCCACACACAACACACACACACACACACACACACACACACACACACACAACACACACACACACACACACACACCACACACACACAACCCCATACACTCTACATCTTACCCGGTACAGAAAACGTACAAAAAACACTACAAACCCTTTTGGTCTTCCCAGGACAATTTTGCAGAATCCGAATTTTTCGCGTCAAACTGTTTGATATTCCAGGGTTGTCAATTGTCGGTCTGTACTTTTTGACCTTGTAGGTCTTGATGTGCTTCAGCTTTGCGCCAACCTAGATATCATAATATTCGATAGTATAGTATATATATATATCACTATTATATAAATATATATATACTATATATACTATAGTATTATAGTATCCACTATAATATTATAGTATTATAATATATAGTACTATGATACTCTATCTAATACATATTATGATATTTCGGTGCAACCGTTTGTATTCCAGGGTGCAATTTGGTCGTTGTACTTTTGACCTTCATCTTTGATGGTCCAACTTTGAAGGTTCATCTTTGCTGACTCATCTTTGATGGGATGGTGTCATCTTTGGTACCACCTATATTGATGATTCCGCTTTGATGAGATTCATCTTTGATGGTTCCCACCCCCTGAGCCTAGATCAGAGTTAATATTAATGTCTACCCCTATGTTATAAGCTGCCCGCCAGGACGCAGCGTGATTCTCCCCGCAAAGGCTGGAGGCCCGCACCCGTAGGTGCGATATTCCCGAGCGAATGAAAAAAATATATCTGTCACTGAAAAGTCAATCTCATTTATTTCATTTCTTCGGAACATTTCAACAAATTTTTTTTTAATAGATATACTATGAGTCATTCATTTTTACTTCATACTCTAAAGCATTTTTTATTAAAACATCTTCGCGAACCTAAAACTGTGTAACTCATTACAGACCTATATCACAACACATATATTTATTAACATTATTTTACTGTAATACATTTTTTCTTTAACATACTTTTTAATTTATAAATTTTTAAAAATGTTGTAAAATAAAGGCAGAACCAGAGGTGTTGCTGATAAATAAACATTTCATTTTACTACAACTGTACGACAGAATTCTTATGTAAAAACATTAACATTACAGTAAATTAAAGCCAGTAAATCAGTAAATCGATAGAGGTGTTACCTAACCACCTAGGGGGATTAGTATGCTTTTGTTTTACTGCTTTACTGTTTTTACTCATGTTTTACTGCTTTAACTCATGTTTTACTGCTTTAACTTATATGTTTTACTGCTTTAACTCACATATTTATTAACATTAACAACGCCTTAAAGCAGTAAAATTCAGTAAATCAATATAGAGGTCTGTTACCTAAGCACAAGGGGGGCATTATATGCTTTTATGTTTTAGCTGCTTACTGTGTTTAACTCAGTGTTTTACCTGCTTTAACTGATGTTTTATCGCTTTTAACTTTCTGCTTTACTGCTTTAACGTTTGCTCTTTTGACTGTTTCTAACTTTCTGCATTTACCTGCCTCTTAAGTCATTAGCTTATTTATTAACATTATGTTTTTTATTTTGTTTTAATACTTTTTATTTATTTTTATTATTATTTTTATTATTTTTTATTATTATATTTTTATTATTTTATTTTTATATTTTACTATACACTCAGCACAGATTTACTTACACTCACCACAGATTTACTTACACACACAGATTTACTTACACTCGCCCACAGATCGTATAGACACACAACACACAACACACACACACACACACACACACACACACGTACACCACGCAGCACTCACTCTACACATATAACGGTTAATATCTTCTATTAAAACATATTTATGTTTTGAATTATATATTACATATTATATTACTCATTTCAAATTAACTAACGACAATTATTGCAAAGGTGTTCTGTTAAAAACGTGTTCTATATAAATCAATCATTATCGTTTCGAACTGAAACCATGTTTATTAATTAACTGTTAATACTTTTGTTTATAAAATTTTATAACTTATACACAGGTTTTAAAATAACTTTTACTTAAATAAGTTATGAATCATATTAAAAAAACATGATCATTTTCAGTACCTATAAGCAATTAAATCAGTAAGACTGTAAGACCAGCCCCAGCACCCCCTCGTACATCAAAGCTATGCCAGTTTTTTCTACTTGACTTACTGGCTTTGACATCGATCTTCTGCCCATGTAATAAGTATAAAAACAAAAAAGTTCTTCTCTGCTAACAGAATAACTTGAATGTCATTGAAATCTTTGTAACTGTTTATTTAAACAACTTGTCAATTATTTCACTTACATTTATTATTACACTAGATGTTACGCTTAAAAATTATTTCAAAGTTTTTCAATAATTCGGGTTTTCTCATGTACGATTGTACAATCATCAACGGACGATAAACATCAACAACCGCCAGCTCCCTTACAGATAGCGAAACTGACCTCCATCCTGTAACCAAATGTGTTGACAATACACTACCTGCTTAGGTCTATAATGAGGATGTAAGATCCTATTTTATGTACAGTCCCGGGGCGAGTATACACCGTGCACAAATTCCAGCGCTCAAAATATGATTTCAAACTGACCTTGTTTCTTGTAACAATGTGTGTGCACGCATTAACTACTCCATTAGGCATTTGAAGTCATAGTTTCAAAAAATAAGGATAAGACCTTTTAGGTTATTTTGTTTAATACTTAATTCTAATTCCACACAATTTCAATTTTTTTTTGCTAACTAATTTTTGTAATTACATTTTTATTAAATTATTTCTTAGAAATGAAACATGTTGGACGGTAACATCCCTTTAAGGAGATTAAAAAGTTGAAGTTGTTTAAGTTACCTTGTGATATGGACGGCGCGGTAAATCCTCTATCATCTCATGATAGACCTCGTACTGTGCGACTTGGCTAGAGCAATCTATCCTTGATGTCGATCGTTTTGGGCAAAATAACCTCTAACAAATGTTTTTATTTCTATTCAAAGATGAAAAATGTCTATCTTCATTTTCGAAAGCGCGCCAAACAACGTCATTTCTAAAAATTCATTAGTCATTTTAGCTTGTTAAGCCGTGATCAACCAAGTTTCATCGATTATGATATAAAGTGTTGTATTTTACTGAAGTGTTGATTCATATTATAAGTAAATACCATCTACATTGGATGCAGAATAATTATAATATTCACTACAGATTGCAATAAGCCCGTAACACCCAGGGCTCCCAGCAATTGAGCCCCCCACCCGCAAAGTCACCAACGCTGATCCAGTGGGGGTGTTCCGGTTCACCCGCACCGCGCGTACCGCCGCCGCCCTGACCGCGTGCTCACCCGGCTACGGCAGCGAGGATTACGCGTCCCGCCGCCGCGTCGCGCAGCGCAGGCCCGCGAATGAATTTCGCGTGTTCCCGCCCGACCTGAACACGGCGACGTTTGGTTCGGCCGGTGCGCGAACGCGGAATATTCGCGCTGCTCGGAGCGCACCAGCGCTGCCTCCGCCCCGCCCGCGGCGGCGGGACGGCTGGAAATATTGCTGCCTGCGGCTGTGCACCGCGCGGGCAGCCGGGACGCCGGTGGGACGCACCAAGGTGTGCGGGGGTTGGCTGACTTTGGCGGGTGGGGCTCATGCTGACCGCTGTGTTTTAGCTTGATCGAACTAGTGGGAAATTAAATAATTATTCCCCACATGTAAGTACACTTTATTGATAAATCATGCACTATACACTTAGATCAAAAATAAAACACTTTTGAATAGTTCGAAAACTTGTCCACCGCTTAACAGCTAAAATGACTATGATGTTTAAAATGAGTTTTGGCTTTCAAAAGTATAATAAAACAACACACGGGCTGTCTCAGATATACAAGTTTAGCCAAGAACAAAGTAAATTTTCAAAAGACGGATAAAATGAATTCCTTCAGCCAATTCACCTACGGAGGGTCATACGCTAGAGGATAGGATTTTGCCCCGCTCCAAATCCACAAGTAATTAAAACCATCTTCCTTAATTTATACCTGCCGTAAAGGACTTGCAGTTACCGGTTCCAACAATGTTTCAGTGTTGAAATATCTTTATATAATAATCGTCGATGAACAATGATTTCTTCTCTATACCGGAGGAAATTACCTGTTTGACTGGGCAATTAGGAATAAACTTAGCCGTCTAACAACAACGGCTCTATCCCAAGAATTTAGGTCCTTAAATTTAGGACCTAACGGTAGTATTAGCGACTCTCAACAGTTTTTACGAGAAATAAAGAGGTGCAGGGTTTGGAAAGCTATATTTATGACCTGGACAGGTATGGCCTTACAGCAGATTCGCCCCCGGGTTAACAAAAGGGTAGATGATCCTAAACTTTAAGAGCTTCAAAAGTTAGCTGCGTATCAACAACATTTTAACTAGCAGCGAGGCGAGGTCGAATGGTTTCGTATCTCATGTACAGAGAAGCGTGCGAGGTGTTGTTGTGTTCTTCGTGCATGGATTGTGCATGCTGATGTACATATATCAATCAATACAATCGATTACCAGTAATACATATACATATATATAACATTGGAGTTGTATTGTTCATTACTTAAGTAGTCCTATCAATATCTGCAGTGATTTACTCAGACTATAAAAGTACATGTTTCCAATGCTAAAGTCTCTGATGCAATGTCAGACCTGCTGTAGCATTATTTTGTTTGTGTATTAGCCACTGGCTTTATTATTCAATGCTGGTGGTTTAAATTTCACATTTTTAGAGTTTTAAGCCTATCTATGCAATGTCAAAAAAATAAAATTGCAGTTTTAATGATGATCTCCAGAAAGAATTCAAATTTATTAAACTGGTTAAGCTCTATGGAAATGGAATAAAAATGGTATGCCAACATTGAAATGTCCATTTTTCATTGCTCATGCAGGTAGAAGCGACATCAACCAATATCTACTTAGCCAGAAACATAAGGATTCTGAAAAGACCATGGTTTCAGTTAAAATTTAGAGTCTATTTTTTAACAAATAATTTCAGTTAGCTTTGAAAAATAATTTCATTTAGCTTGTGAGATGGGATGGTGATAGTTAAAATGCATAAAATTGCGGCAAGTGAAACTCTTGTTGCTGTGTGTGCTGGCCAAAATTTTCATGAAAATGACTGCTTGTTGACATTGATAAAGAAAATTTGAACCAAAATTTTCTGTAGTACATGCCAAATCAGAAGCAATATTTACCAACTTTTTATAACCATACATATTTTGCAAAGTAATAGAGAAGTTGAATAAAACAAATGCATTACAATCAATTTAAATGCATCAACTTTTCCAATAAATGTTCAATATTTTTTAACAAATTGTAAGTTCCAAAAAATTAATATACCTTATTACCTAACCTAGCAAAATATTTGATCTACAGTGTGCAAACATGAATTAAACAGTAAAACATGAGGTATAAACATAAACAGGGGCTATAAAACAAAAGGCATTAACTAATCCCCCTCGCGAGTAGTATGTTAACACCTAGCAAAATATTTGATCTACAGTGTGCAATCCTGAAGGAGGTAAATGAAAAAAATGCCTTTCAAGCCACCATAAAACATATATTCAAAACAGGTTAAACATGACGTTAAAGCAAGTAAAACAGAGTTACAGGCAGGGGGAAACAGGTAAAACAAAGCCATATCTAAGCCTCTGTTCGTAGTTAGTAAATCCTCTATTGGTTTATCAATTACTCCTTTGATCGCGTTCAGTTTAATTTTTGGGGAATTATTTTAGATTTTATAATTAAAAGTGATATATATCAGTCCACTTTAGTTTGGTCTTCTACATACAATTTTTAAAAATTAATAAAATTAAAAGATAAAGGGTAAAAAAGTATTAAGTAAAAAATGTTAATAAATATATGTGTTACAATAGAATAGACGTCTGAAATGCAGTTACCAGTTAGATTCGCGGAAATAGTTTTTAATAACAATTGTTTTAAGTATGAAATAAAAAGAATGACGCAACAATTTTCAGCAGTGTTGATGTAAGCTTAAGAGTACCTGTGGCGTATGTGAGGTGGTAACGTGTATATAGACTAGCATTACATACGTTTTAAAGTTTTACTTATAAGTGTAAAAAAAATAACTAACTCAAGTAGGAAGCATTCTAGAATTAACTTACACCATTCGTTTCCCAACCCTATTAACCCTATGGGTAGACACCCAATAGGCTATCGGGGCTAGTGAAGGCTATAAAAGGCTATGAAAAAAATGCATCAGTTCCACTATGTGCACTCACTTGGCACTCATGTGTTCACTCATTGCACTCATTGCACTTCACTTGCACTCATTCACTTCATTGCACTCACTTGCACTCGACCTGGCATCTCACCTGGCACTCACTAATACTCATAGGAACACTAATAGAACATCACCTAATATCTTACGGTGGGTTGTACGCCATCAAAGACATCCAGTTAGCCCAGTTGGTCAAAAGGACCCATGTATATGGCAAGTCTAAGACCTAAATATCATGGTCAAACAAGGTAAGACATCCAGACAGTTGTAGAGATGTAGCTATAGTGAAGCTAGGCTGGAGGCTAGTTGTTTAGTGTAGGCTATTGGCAAGACCTGGTAGTTAGGAGTAGGGTAGGCTAGGTTAATGGTTAGCGTTCCAAGGCTGGTTAGTTAGTTATTAGCAGTATGGTTAGGTAGTTAGTAAGGTATAGGATAGATAGGTTAGTAGGTTAGTTAGGTTATTACGTTATAAGATAGAGTTAGGTGGCGTAGGCTATGTTAGGATTAGGTTAGAGTTAGGCGTGTTTATGGTTAGGGTTGTAATGTAGCGGTGGGTAGGCTATTGGATCGCTGGTGTAGGCTATGGTAGCTGGGTTTGTAGGCTATTGGAGAGGCTGTAGCTAGGGTGGGTGTGTGAGTGTGTGTTGTGTTGTGTTGTGTGTGTGTGAGCGCGCGCCGACACACGTGTTAGTATGTACCGAAATATCAAAAATAAGGGCTAGCCGCTAAAACACAATCAAAAAATTACCTGACAATAAATGAACCCATGGTCGAAAAAAATATAGCAGGCTCAAAAAATAGTGGGCAATACCGTACAACGGCTTCTGGCCGCAAACCGTTTAGCCGCAACCCCTTCTTCGAAGGTTGCAAAAATTAGGGCTGCGCAAAAAAAAATTTAGGGTTGCCAAAACAGAATAGGGTTGGCCAAAAAATTACGTTGCCCACAAAACATTAGGTTCTCAAAAAATAGTTCTGCAAAAAATAGCGGGTTGCCGAGAAAATACCTGGGCCAAAATACCCATGGAAGATCAAAGGGTGGTCACGAAAAAAAAGGTCAACCAAAAAAGTCAACGGGTCGGTCAAGTTCAACCAAAAAAAGTCAAGTCATGTAAAAAAAATAACCTTTAGGAAACAAACGTGTCGTCAGAAAAGGTCAAGGCAGCGGCTAAAAAATGGAGTTATCATTTACCCCAGTCAGACCTCCAAATATTGGAGGGTAAAAAATTGTGAATTTATACACGAAACCATAGTCCCTTCACTAACTACTAGTCTAGAAATAATAATAAGGGATATTATCATTATCAAAGAATGAAGAAAATTAGAAATTTTAATGACAATAAAGGGAATAGATACAATAAATTTAGAGAAAAATGGAATTGGAATAAAAAAGAAATTAGACAATGGCGAAATTAGGTCACGTCTCAATGAGATTGTTGGAAGGTAATATCTAAAAAGTGGGGAAAATAATAAAAATATCAGGGAACGGAAGAGAAATGAGACTTATTTCGAGTAGCTTCATCAAGAAACTGAAGTATAGAACCGGTAAGGTGAATTACCTAAACCGGTAATAAAACGTTAAAGAATTAACGACACTTATTTGAATACAGGGTGCAATATAAATCCTATTAGAAAGGAGATGGAGGAGTTGAATTAGAGATGATCAGAAGCGATGGTAAAATAAGATTAACACAGGCGAGAAAAAATATGAATATTTTGAACAACAAGGAAATTGAAACTGAAATGTTAATAAACGTAATTATAAGAATATTATTTATTCCTAGGAATGGGAATAAACAAAATTTGGCAGAAAAATTATTATATAAAAGATTATTATATCATTAAGAATAATAAATTGCTGTTCTTATGATTGATATGAAAAGAATAGTAGAAAAAAAATATGAATATTTAATTATGACGATAGAAGACTTCTGGGTGGAACGCATTCTGGACGTAAATGAAATGGGAAAGACAAAAACCCTAAATTTAAACAAATAGAGTTATATTTAGCCAAAACACCATTAAAAAAGAAGAATGAAGAGAATTGATGAAACAATAATTGAATAAAAGGATAGAAAATTCGGAATATTCTGTACCATATAATGAAAGGTAGAATGTAATAATGACCGTGAATGGCCGTGAATCCAGAAATAAGAAAAATCAACGGTAAGGCCAGCAGTGATGATTTTGTAGAGAACATGAAATATACAAGTCAATACTGGTGATGCCAGCGGGAACATACTGATGAAACGGGGAATGAGAAAATATAAAAGCGGAAAGACAAAAACTAAGTAGACTTGAAAGCAGCAGTATTTACAGTGCAGGCTCGAATAAGGAGGGTTACTATGAATTACAGCTTTGAAATTTCAAGGGACGAAAATATTATGACTCTGACTAGAAGAATTGGTTGAATCGGCAACCAAAATTTAATGAATACCATTTCTAAAGAATGTGGGTTAAAACTAAGGAATAGATCACTAGTTAAGATAAGAAAACCTGCGGCACCAAACCCCAGTCAAATCAAATACTAGATGACATGATTGTAAGAATCAATTGTGAGTCGACGAGTAGTATAAAAGCTCATCTAAAGAGTTGGTATAGACAAAAGTCCGAATCTGTTAGATAAAATCGAGGTCTCAGGATTCGAAAAAATAAAAGAAAAAAAGCAATTTACGGGTCAAATTTCAGCAGTGATAGTTCCGAGAATATCAAAGAACGGGATAATTTAAAAAAAAGATATTGTTTGATCATATGCTAGTAATTAGCGTCACTACCTGTCGGATGGGGGGCAAAGATAGCTTAGCATTGTGAAAAAATATCTCAAACGGAAATTGGGGGAATGAAAATTATCATTAGAATGTGATTGAAAAATGGTATAAAACTATATGAAAGAATAATAATAAAGACGATCCAGTGAAAGGGGAAGGAATACTTGAACATGTCTAAAACAGGAACACAGGAGCAAACACATGGGGAGATAAAACAATTGGACATTTGAAATAAATGGAAAAATTATGGGAAAGCAACCTCCCACCTGCCCAGTCATCTAACGCCGATCTGGACGCCAGACGAACCCCCCCATCCCCCCAACCCTCCCACCCCCCCATCCACAAAAACAGGCGCCGGGTCCTGCCCTCCAGCACAGCTTGTTGGCTTAGGGAAGAAAAAAAAAAGGAAATTCACACGATTCAACTGTCTGCGAAGATTAGATGAGGGCTGATAAAGGAATTAATTTAAAGGAATTATCACCACATTAATTTGCAGATTAGAGCATCGCAGTGACCTTAAAGGAATCTATTTTCATTTTAAATGCGAACTTAAACGGATATTGAAGGTAATCGGACATTCTGCTACTGTATTACTTGGAATCAGAACAACCAATAAAGTCGTAAAGAAGAATAAACAAGGCATCACAAACCCACGAACGACAGCAGAACAACTATTAATAAAAAGCAGATCGCAACCCATAAGAAACACGGATACGAAAAAGAAATTAGGTCAATAACTTGGAAATTGAAGTGCCTTCGGAAAAAAGAAATAATATTTCGATAATGAAAAGTAAAATGAAAGAGAAGGGAAATGCTATCCGGAAAGAGACAACAGTAGCAGATAAGAATAATAATGGTTGATCTATTAATCATCTTGAGAAATTAAACAAGACTCCATAACATAGACACAATCACAGGTAATAGAAAACTTTAGTCTTTTACTAGCTGATCTTAGATCAAAGACTTAAGGCGAGAGACGGTGAAAAATGTCCGTTAACGAAATGTTTCCAATGCATATATGACCAATAAATTACAAACTAGAATGAGAAAGGTACTACCATAGAAGAATAATAAGATCAGGTGCAAATAATAAACTCAATTTAAGGGAAAAAATTTTTTCATACTGGATTAGATTGTTGCCCAAGTAGTTCTGTAATTTGAAGGACGATGATTTCATCGAGATCAGCAGCAAGAAACTAAAAAGAAATAATAGAAGAGGATATACAAAACTAAGAGAGAACAGTCGGTCCTCTCCCACATGGGCATTGCGTTTAATGAAAAGTGCGATACATGAATTTTGTAGAAAAATGTAACCACGGCGATTAAAAAAGTGTTAGGAGCGACATATAGACGGAGAAAAATGGATAGGTCGAAAAGAAAATCACCGACAAAAAAAAGATTGCGGGAGAAAAAAAAAAGAGAAAAAAAATAGCATAATACGATCTAGAATTTCTGTACTAGAAAACTCGATCACCAAAAAGATGATTATACAAGAACGAGTCTTATACCGCATAAAGATTTTTAATATATCGATTGAAAATAAGATTGCTGATGCAGGAATAAAACAAACCGTATCTGGGAGTCGAGAATAAGAATTCACAAGTTATAAATAGGGAAGAGTGTGCGCTTAAGCCAGAAAGAGCTATCTTGTAAACATCAAAAGAATAAGGATACCCGAACAAAGCTGCAATACTCTAAATGAAAATCGATTTCGACGGGATGGCGAGAATTTTTGGACCTGAGAAGTCGGCATTTTACCCAATGAAGAAGTGGTTAATACTCGAGCCGAAAGGGAAAGACAAGGAACCATACATAATTTTTAATGTATATAATCTACCTAGGGAAGAACAAAATTGATCCTTTAGATCAGGAGGCAGCGGTGTGACAGTTTGGACGCTTCACACTAATAAAAAGACTGCTACTATATAAAGAATATAGCATTAATTTCGTCCCGTATTTATCAAATAAAATTAGATTAATTAAGATAGGTTTTTTGATATTTGCTTACCAATTTCCAACTTATCTTATCCAAGTTTTCTCGAGTCTGAAAGAGAAAATAATCTTGAAAATAAATATACAGGACGAACGAAGAACTATATATTCACATGACGAATTCGAACGCTTCTCTCGTCCTCTCATAGCTTGAGACATCTTTATTTTACAGAGGATCATATTCTGAGGATGATGAGAATCTCAAAACTTGATAAAACAGTAACAATCATAATGATATAAAGTCTGAACTCGATCACATACATAAAATTTCTATAGTAACTGTACTGGTTTCGTGCTCTTGAGTGTTCAGAACGCCTCCGTAATTTTAAGTATCTGACTATCACACGAGCGTAATAATATTGTGAAGTGTTTAAAATATTAACTATGGTTGTGATTGACCAGGTGCCGTATTGAAATGTTCCAAAGTAATTTTGCTGACTTTAGAGATGCTTTACATATGCCACTGGTCCGACAACTCTATTCTTCTGAACCGATATATGTCGACTCAACAGTCAATACTCAGCAGCAGCTTAAATTCGTACACACACGTATGGCTTGATTCCGACGCAAACATCTCTATTCTGCATAAAGAAAGAAGATGACAGTGTGGACTCTATGGTATAGTCTAACTTTAATTTCATTTGACGCGTGTCTTTCAGTTGAGTTACGAATTTCCGAAATATTACGAAGGCACTATCTCTTCCCTATAGACAAACTAGCATTGGAAAAGTTTTGAAAAAAGAAATTTATTCTAATCCTTTTTCAGGAGCGTTACTTCCCTCTTATATATATAAATTTTAGTAAAGTTTTATTAATTAAAATTTAAAATGAACAATTGTGGATGATCACAGTAATTAAATATTCAATTAATAGGTAAAAATCTCTTCATCAAAATTTTCCAAGGTTTGAACAATCTAAGGTTGTATGTCTTTAAACTAAAATTTTCGCATACTTATTCTTTGTAATCAGCGGGGAGTAGACTCCATAGTCATATACGGACCAATATCAGTGCGGTTACATGTAGCCTATAATAATACCTCATACCATTAACATTATTGAGTGTGCTCTAAAAAGCACATAGCCATTATGAAACCTAAGTTCGGTATTCGTGAATTTAAGCTGCAACTCTTGAATTTATTGATGAACTGGATGTATTTATGACATTCTACTGTTCCTACTACAAAATAGTGAAAGTGCTCGTCGAATACCTTTTCGTAAATACGAGGAGTTTAAATTGTTATGTTTCACAGAGAATTTATGTTTATTCCAGACCTGGACATAATAGGATTAGCAAATGTAGGTTTACAACGTGGTTGAGCCCATCGGCACCACGAGTTCCTGTAATATATGTTTTCTTTAATTTAAAACATATTCTAATTAAAACAAATTAATAAAAGGTTCTCATTATGTTAATTTCTGATATATCTGGATGCGGATATTGATTTGTAGTGATACACTTCGATTACGATTACATCCAATCGTATCAAGAACCGTACATTTATGAACAAAGATTTCTACATCACAGTAAGGCAATATCATTAGTATGCTTACAAGTTTAAGTATATGAATAAATTTACATTAAAGTTTCATTATCATTGATTTAACTAATGATAGAGTTCCATTAAGATATGGAATCGATAAATTGCTGATATCAGATACTGGACAATTTCGGGCTGGTGTAACCGATTCTCGCACAAAATAATACAGCCTCAAATTGAAATTTTCTGAGTTTTGTTATTTTAAGGCAACTCAATATATATACTATATATATATAATTATATATATATAAAATATATATATTAGTAATATATATATAAATTATTATATTATAATTATATATATATATATATATATCTATATATTATTATTATTATAGTAATATAATATACACCAATTAATATATATATATATTATCCAAATTATTAAAATCCATTATCATTTTATTTTTGTCACGGAAATTTTTTGTTTTATCAATTATATTTATCAATTTTAATAATACTCTTATTTTAATAATTATTTATCTATTATTTTATTATTATTATTATTATATATTATATTATTCATTATATATATATTATTTTATTAGTATTATGATTATTATTTATATATTATTTAAACTGGAAGTATTTAAACTTAATTAGTCTAATTGCGATTGTTATGCAATATTTAATTAATTTGCCATTACTCACTAGTTTGGTATTTTTACTTACAATGAAATATATTGTTGCATTGTTGCGCCTAATCTTTAATGTCATATATCCACAGGCACTTCTACGCCATAATAGCATCTCTGAGTTAGAAATTCAATCGGAAATGTGATATTTTATTCTCAAAAGCAGTGAAATAAAAATGTTGAAACAAAAAATATCGATGTTACTGTAACTCTCGACAGACATAAATTGATACAGAGTCGAAAATTTTAAGTGATTTGACTGACTGGCGGGAAGTCGGAGTCGGACACATCTGAGTTCAGAAAATTCTTAAGTTGTTTAAGTCGATCGGACAGTCCGAATGGCGGATCGCGACAGTCGAATTCAATTTGCATTTAGGTGAAGTCGGAGGCGGGAGTTCGGGGATCGAAAGAATTTATTTAACAGACTCCGAACCTATTGTAGTAACCACAGAAAAAATTATACATTTACCTTTGCTGTTTACCCTGAATTTTCTGGCCAAGCCTGAAATATTACAGTTAATCATGGGATTTCAACTTCATCCCTCCAACAGAGAGTAACTAATAATAAAATCTAAACTAAAGCCAAGAAACAATATAAATCAGCCAAGCTCTCCCACAGCCAAATTTTTTACATTCTCCTCATTCAATTCTTAAAAATCATTCACTTCAAAAGTACCACAAGCTGATACATATATTTGACTTCTAACAGATTCAAAAATTACACAACATCACCAAATATACCACAATCTGCAAAAATATTGTAGACTAGTCTCAACAAATCATCCTCACTAGTAATCCACAGGGGCCCGATTGAATCTTCTGATATTAGTTTATTTATCTTTAAATAAATTTTCCTCACTATTCCCGATTCCCATCTCAGCAAGAATTCTAAACTTACCACATCATCTAACAACAACCACAGAAAGTTGATCCATTTCCTAACTGGCAGCACAGAAAAAAATATCCATATACAATAAAATTAAGAGCACCCCAAAAAGTGATTTTAGCTTCTCTATTCTTTAATTTACAAACTGGCGAGTCAAAGAGTTAAATATATATATATATATACTATATAATATATATAGATAATATATATATATATATTATATATAATACTATATATATATATTACTATATACGATTATATTATATATATATTATATTTTAATTAATATAATATATATAGATATATATATATTATATATTATCAATATATTATAATATATAGATATATAATCATATATATACTAATAATATACAAGCAATTTTCTCCTCCTAAATCAAAATTATAATATATTATAGTAAATATTATAATATTAATATCACATCAATAAATATCCCATTAATTTTGATTTTTTTATATTGGAGAAAAAAAAAATTTTCTGATTCTTTTCAACATTTCTCTTTTTATCACGGATATCAAACATACAGTATTATATAATGTGTATATATAGTAGATTAATATTACTACGGTGATATACATATAATATATACTATATCATCCATATATATATCATATAATATATAGTATATATACAATATATATACATATATATTATTATCATATATATAATATATTTACTATATTATATATATATATATAATATATATATCATTATATAATATATATATAACTATATTTAGTAGTAAAATAATACTATATATCATATAATTATATACTAATAATATATATATCATGAATATATATTAGTAATTTAATATATATAATATATATATATACTATATATATATATATTTTCTTATATATATATATATATTATTAACTACTACATATATATATCAGTAATATCCTAATACAACTCAAAGTACCTAACGTAATATATATATGATTATACTAAGTATACTACATATTATACTATATACTAACTACTTACACCTAATATAAAGAGTATATACTATTATACACGATTATTATAATACTAAAATAATATAATATAAAGACCATTAATATCACATAAATATATACGTATATATAACTATATATATATAATAATATATATATTTATATTATATAATAATATATATAAGAATATATAATATATATATATATTATCTGATAGTTTTCGGGATTGGGTAAACAAATGAAGAAATGAGAATGAATAAATATGATGATTTAAATACCAAAAAAATTAGATTAAATGAAATTTAAAGGTTAAAAATACTTTTCCTAAAATAATTAAGTTGTAAGCGTTGCGATTTTTACATAATTAATTTAAACAATTTTTGAAGCTATTGTGTGGATTCATTTTGTCGATAAAACAAAAGACATTCTGCATTCTGAATTGCAAAAGACTATACTAAGCCCACCACAATTTATTAATAGTATTAATTGCTTTTTGATAAAGAACTTGTGTATGCACTTGTTTATTGTTTTTCAAATCACTAATATGTTGATAATGATGCTTATCATCTTAATGAATAAGTGAAGATTTTTTTTCATTTATTTAAGATCTGTTCTGTTTCCGATTTTCGGACTAAATTCTCTGATAGGCATCGGATATTTCTCAAAGGGCATACCAAACAAACAATTTTCGAAAACAATTATTGGAGTGAAAAATTAAATAATCAGCAATTTCAGCCAATAACCTTTCCCACACGTTCTGTTTGAGGTTTTTATTTCACACAGCATTCACCTTCCCTTTCTTGCAAGTTTTCGGAAGGAAATATATATATTAATCCTAACCATTCTAAGTTCTGTAAGCCACACGCATCGTGGCATTTCTGATGTTTATCTAACTTCAAACCAACTTCACGACTGAAGGTCGTTCGGAAGCAAAGTTCCATTAAATTTTGATTGAATAGATACATTCACAGTGTTTGAAGTAAAATAAACAAAATTACCACCCTCTAAAAAATAGAGACAAGTTTCTTCCTCTATGTGTGCAGCTAATTTTATGAATAGCAAAAGGTTTGTTTTATTTTCTTAAGAAATACCAAAACAAAAAAGCTTAGATTTGCTTCCTAGATTGTTGATTTTTTCTTGCTAAATATTATCATTAATAAGACAAGATTATTATTATTATTATTATTATTATTATTATTATTATTATTTATTATTATTTATATATTATTATTATATTATTATTATATTTATTATTATTATTATTATTATTATTATTATTATTATTATTATTATTATTATTATTGCTATTAATTATTGGTTCTGATTTAGAGGAATCTTTGAAGCTCTACCAAGAGGCTAAAAGCATCCAAATTACAGTTGGAGGTGGAAGAAAAATTATAGCTGACAATATTAACAAGTGACAGCAAGAGCACGAGAAATGTGAAACGGAGAGATTATTGAATATTCAGTGGATAAAAGTGCGTTTCCTGTTATAAAGAATTGATTTCGGACAATTCCAGGATTTAATGAAAGAAAAATGAGATTCTGGAGATCAAAGCCGATAAAATTTTCTGAAGGCATCGTCCCTTTGACGAATAACTTAGTTTAGTTGAAAAGAAAGAAATTCGAATGTAAAAATCAGTGTAAAGAGAAGGTTTCTTTGGTTATATATTTTGCAAAAAATGGAACCATTCAAATGGGTGGATGGAAATGAGATTAGTATAGACTCAGTCTGATTGGTTAGCAGCACCGAAGTACCAAATGCCGTCCTGAGGAAGACCTGAAGAGATGAAACAAGATATAGAGATAAGGTAATCAGAGGAACCAAAGGTGTAAACAGTATAACAGTGTAAAAATAAATCTGAAAGTTATGTAAGGTCTAATAAATTGAGTTAACCTCCAATATTATTAAGTATACGGGCAGAGAGCTACATCATAATTTAGTCAAAGTTTTTATTAATAAAAAAACGGAAGTCGATTAAGTAAGAGAACTACAGGAAAGTCAGACGTAAGGAAGGGTTCCAATATTTGGTTCGGGCTGAGCCCAATTTTCCCCCCCATATAAATGGACATAAAATTCGTAATTTTCAGCCGATTTTGATTAAATTAAACACCAAACTGTAGCTTTTTTTGATCGTCGGTTCGAGGTGTTTTGTGTCTATAGTCATTCTTTCAGAATTTTCAATTTTTCCAAAACCATGTTTTTGACATTTTTAGCTTCAACTCCTACAATTTTTTTCGAAATTACTTCAAACTTGAAATATGCATAGATAGGTACATTACCTACAAAAGTCACGAACTAGCTATTTGTGTTTTTTGAGTTTGTGTATTATCTTGCCATTTTCAGAAAACCCACTTTTTTTTCTAAATGAAAATTTCATCTATTTTTGTCGGATTGTGCAAATGCGATCGAAATATTCAAGTATATAGTTCGAGGGAAAGTAAACATTTTTAACTTAAATAATTTCTTTGTATATAGCAGTAGTTTTATATTGTTCCTGAACAATATTTTCACAATTTTTTAAAAATTTTCTTTTGAGTATTCCTAAAGTAAAGAGATGTATTGTTGCTTACAACCTGAAAATTGAGCTGATCGGACAAAGTAAAAAGTATATAAATATTTCACTTTTCAAAAAAAATTTTTTTTGGAAAAGTAAAATATTGATATATTTTTTTTCTACTTGTCCGATCAACATCCACATTTTCAGGAGCTTGTAAACAGGCAAGAATACATCTGTTTACTTAATAAGTTTTCAGTTATACTCAAAGAAAATTTTTTAAATTCAAAAAAAGTTTGTGAAATTATTCTATAGCATATAGGATACTACGTCTAATACAAAAGAAATTTATCTAAGTAAAAATGATCTCCTCGGACTACATATGCTCTCGAAAATTTCATTCACATTCATCCACAGAAAAAAAAAATTATCGCCATTTTTCATTTTAAAAACCAAAAAAAGTGTTTTTTGAATTTGGACTGCTGAGCACAAAACCCAAAAAAATCAAAAAAAGTACTTCGTGACTTTTGTAGGTAATGGACTCATCTATGCATATTTCAAGTTTGAAGTCATTTCCAAAAAAAAATTGTAGGAGTTGAAGCTAAAAATGTCAAAAACATGGGTTTTGAAAAATTAAAATTCTGGAAAGAATGATACAGACACAGGAAAAAAACACTCGGTAAACACGTTTTGAGGCAGAAAGCTACTTTGGTTTTATTTGGATCAAAATCGCTTGAAAATTACGAATTTTTATGTCCATTTTAGGGAGGGGGAAAATTGGGCTCGGCACGAACCAAATATTAGACCCTGCCATATTAATCTCCAATATTATTAAGGATACGGGCAGAGAGCTACACCATAATACCAACATTCTTAATAAATGTAGCTTTGAGATTGAGTCTGTGATGCCATGTTCTTTAGTGATTCTTAATCGACAAAACCGATGTCAAAACGCGATCTTTTTTCAAGATTTTTAAATTAATTCATGTAAAACTCGCCACGCAATGACAGATATGTTTATTTTCGTAAAGAAGCATTTTAAGGTTATTGTATAAATTTTATCCGTTGGATACATAATACATATTTAAACCTTACGCTGTGGCTCAATTGTTTTCACTCGAAAACTAATATATACTATATAATTAATATTATTATTTATATATATATATATATATATATATATAATATATATAATATATATATATATATATATATAATGAAAAAAAATATATCGATAATCTCTAAAAAAAATTTTTTTCAATAACGAAAGTATCAATATCGATATATATATATATATTATATAATTAATATAATATTATATCATATATAATATATAAATATATAGTATAATATTAAATAAATATATATATATATATTAAATTATTTAATAAATATATATATATATATATTATATATATTATATATATCGATACTCTTTCACTTTACCGTAGAGATAAAAAATAGAGATTATAATAACAATGATAAGATATTAATTATTGTTTATGGATATTTTTTTCCTGTGCTGCCAGTTAGGAAATAGATCAACTTTCTGTGGTTGTTGGAGATGGGGGTAGTTTAGAATTCCTTACATGAGGATGGGAATGGGGAATATATGTGATGGAGAATAATTATCAATATCATTAAAATCAGATAAAAATCAATATCAAAGAAAATTATATCAATTGCTGTGAGGATAGTTCAGTGATAGTGTGATTTGTTGAGGCTGGTCATATAATGTTTTTTGCCAGATTGTGGTTATATTTGTAATGGTTGAGTGTAATTTTTTTTAATCCATGTTGGAAGTCTAAATAATGTATGAGTGGTGGTACTTTTAAGTGAATGAGTTTTTAAGAAATTGCAAAGGGAGGAACGAAGGTAAAAATTTGGCTGTAGGAGACCGTGGCTTGTTTATATTGTTTCTTGGCTTTAGCTTAGGTTATAATTTGACTACTCTCTGTTGGAGGGATGAAGTTGAAATCCCATGATTAACTGTATATTTCAGAACTTGCAAAAAACAAGCAAAATGTAAATGTATATTTTTCTGTTGATTTACAATTATTGACAAACACTGTTGAATTGCAAATTTCTTAAGTTTTTACTTTCAGAAAATGTATTTTGAATACTGTTTATTTTTATTTGCCATTAAAATGATTTCTGAAGCTCCTCTTAACCTGGACACAAGAAGGGTAACTGAATAGTAAAAATTAAGTGTGAAAATGAAACCACTTTTAAACAAGGTCTTTCATAAGAGTCGGCGAATTCTGAGATTCTCAAAAACAAGTCCTTACATACCCAAGCTGTTTATCGAACTACTTGATTTATAGCGACCCACTCAGTTGTTCGCTCAAGAATGTGACTCCTGGTTTGTTAGAAGAGTGATTAGGAACGTGCATGATGTTTAGACTTTGAAAATGTTATCATGAAAGTTGTAGGAAGAAAAGTTTTGGGATTAAGGTTGCAAATAAATTTTATGCACAATAGTGCTTGTGGACAGTAATGCCTAAAATAATAAATC
>JABUQX010002541.1:0-18049 GCA_015478945.1 Trachelipus rathkii | reverse complement strand
TATATATAGTCATATATATATAATATATATATATATATATATATATATATAATTACCTTCCAGCAAAAAATTTGGACTCGTTGTTGTTGCGAGGTCTAATTTATAATCTAACACATCTTCTAAAATGGCCCTCTCAGATATTGGCGGATCTGCAGTAAATAAAATAAATAAATAAATAAATAAATAAATGAATAAGTAAATAAATAATGCTCCAAGTAATATAGGTCATTTACAAATCAGAAAATATGTGATGTGTCAAACGATATCAGACATATGTGAATTTGTTATTCTATACAAATATTGTCGAAACCTTATTAAAGTAAATGCTTCTAATTGGTATGTCAGTTACATGGATGGATGAAAATTTGGGTGTAGGGGGTAAAGGGGATAAAGTGGATGAGAACCCATCTGAAGTTTAGGGGATGAGAATCTGAAGTTTAAGGGATGAGAACCCATCTGAAGTTTAAGGGATGAGAACCCATCTGAAGTTTAAGGGATGAGAACTCATCTGAAGTTTAGGGGATGAGAACCCATCTGATGTTTAGGGAATGAGAACCCATCTGAAGTGTATAGGGGATAAGAACCCATCTGAAGTTTTGGGGATGAGAACCCATCTGAGGTTTAGGGAATGAGAACCCATCTGAGGTTTAGAGGATGAGAACCCATCTGAAATTTAGGAGATGATAACCCATCTGAAGTTTAGGGGATGAGAACCCATCTGAAGTTTAGGGGATGATAACCCATCTGAAGTTTAGGGGATGAGAACCCATTTCAAGTTTAGGGGATGAGAACCCATCTGAAATTTAGGGAATGAGAACACATCTGAAATTTCTCTGAGTCCAACATTTCAATATATTTTATATACTTTAATGGCAGGGTTAAAAATTACAAGGTTTGTGTACTTTGTTTTTCTATTATAATCCTAAAATTTAGGGGCTAGCCAACATCTCCCCAGAATTAACTTTCCCAATTCATGCACATATATTGTACATACATAAATCACATGTGCTTGGATATATATATATATATATATATATATATATATATATATATATATAAAAAGTGTATATATATTATATATATATATATATATAACTTATATCATTATATAGCCATATATATTATTATAAATTTTATACATATATATATAGTATATATAAATTAATAAGTATATATATATATACTATATATATATACTATAATATATATATAGTATTATATATACGTAATATATATATATATAGTATATATATAGTATATATTATATAGTATACTATATAGTAGTATATATATAACGTATATAGTAAACATGCAAATAGAGTAAAACGTGTTTAAAATGTGTAAAAAGTATCACTTATATATGATTTTTTGTTAAAGAATTTTAAAATGTCATAACCAGTTGCAGAGAGCTTTTAGGAAAAAACGCACTAAATATATTCAGTAATTGTATGTAAGCATGAGTATGATGCTACGAAGAGAAAAACAAGCATATATTTTTTTCACACTAAATTCAAACTTAATACTACTGCTGCGTACTTGTCGTTTAAGCAAGTTTATCCTTCCTCCTTCAAGGAATATCTATTTTCATAAATAATCCGCTTGGAGTGTCCTTTTGGTAACACGTATTTGGTTGGGGAATTTTTTGTTGATGGGGGGGGGGCGGGGCTTGCTCCCTGTATATTTCCCAACACAGATTCTTTACAGGTAGAGTGATAACACCACAAGGGTTCTCTCCTGGCCTTAAGAATATGGGACACCAATGTCTACTGCTGCAAAGAAATTCCCGACGTATAATGTTTGTCGGTATTTTAGTGTTTAAGTGATTTCATTTTCAGTTTTCGGGAATTAGGTTTTAAACCAAGGTTATTAGATTCATTATTCAACTAGTTGCAAATAACCTTTTTAACCTGTAAAGGGAATATATGTGCCTGCCCAAGCGAGTTCGTTCAGTAGTATATATATATATATATTACTATATAGTATATATAAGTATATAGATATATGATGATATATATATATATATATATATATATATATATATATATATATATAGTGTATATATATTATATAGTGATATATATATATATATATAATATATATATATATATATATAATACTAATTATATATATAATATATAGTATATAGTATATATATATAGTATTAATATATATCATATATATTTAATGAACAGTATATATAAATAAAGTATGTATATATAGTATATATATATAGTATATTATTCAAGTTCTTATTTAATTAATCCTGACAAAACTGAAGTTATGAAAACTAATGCAAGTCTCCAAGAGTCCGAAGATCAATCTGAATTGGAAAGCATAAATGAGTATGGAGAAAGAAGGCGAAGGTCAATCTGAATAGGAAAACATAAATGTGTATGGAAAAAGAAAAGGGGAAACCAGTCTTTAGGAACTTATGTGTAGATATTGCTACTTAATTAAGGAAGGATGAAAGTAGGGATTGTTCATAGGGTTGCGAAGGATGAAGGAATGTTAAGTAATCTTAGAGAAATATGGAAATTGTTTTTGTGTTTTTCACTTCAACTTTTCTGTAAAGATGTGAGGTGTGGGCCTTATATTCTAAAATGAAAGATAAAAATGCTAATGACTATTTTAACTGTCATTTAGAGTCTTTCTTCTTCTTTATCCCCCTTATCTAGCCTCGCCTTTCTTATCTTTAACCTTTTTCGTCTCTCTAATAATTTCTTATAAATCTTCATATTCCTTACTTTCCTTTTTAGTCTTAAGTATCCAGATAAAAGTCACCCTGGTTTATATCGAGTAAATCAAGGCATGACATATTTTGCTTTATTTTTTTTTTTGTTAGTTTTTTTTTGTCTGTTTTTTTGTGATTGTTTTTTATAGGTTCTGCTTGCTTTTTTGCGTCCTACTTCTCTTTGCCCGTGTGCATGTGATTAGTTTTATTCTTCTTTCTATTTGGTTTTTTTTATTTATCTTTTGCTTCATTTGTTTAATCATTCTTGCAATTTTGTTTGTTTTGGTTTGCTTCTTTTTTGATTTTTAGCTTGTGTCTGAGAATTTATACTCATAATACCTTATTTTGCTTGAACTTGTGTATTTATTGTATCTGAATATTTATTCTTATAATATCTTATTCTTCTTGTACTTTTTTTTTTTTTTTTTTTTTTTATTTTTTCTTTTTATTCTTTTTTATTTTTTTTTTTTTTTTTTTATTTTTATTATTCTTTATTATTTTTTTTAATTTAGATTTCTTTTGTTTATTATTTTGTTTTTTTTTTTTTTTATGTTATTTTTTCTAATTTACTTAAATATTTTTAATCTTATTTACATAGTTATTTAATATTTTGAATGTAATATATTTATTATGTTTATAATTTAAATAATTTGTTGTAATTTTATATCTATGATTAATAAATACTTTGAGGTAATTACTATTTAATAACATTAATATTAACAATTTAGCCTGAGATTTGTAACTTTTTTAAAGTAATATAATTTATTTCTTTATTTTATTTATAGAGATGAATTAATTTCTTTATTTATATTTATCATTAGATCCAGGTTGATAAATATAAATATCGTGAAGGCAACTTATAAATCTTCTTTTCGGTAGTGTCAATTAATCATTT
Organism: Trachelipus rathkii; assembly: GCA_015478945.1. Taxonomy (NCBI): domain Eukaryota; kingdom Metazoa; phylum Arthropoda; class Malacostraca; order Isopoda; family Trachelipodidae; genus Trachelipus; species Trachelipus rathkii. The sequence goes on along the minus strand of JABUQX010002541.1, from coordinate 14,423 downwards.
TTTCAAATATAGTTTCTATATAATTTTCGCAAATAGTATATTTCAGATTTTCAATGAAGAATAATATCTCTGTATTTGGACGGACTGACGAGTGGAGTAATTTGCATATTTTAATAGAGACAAAGTAAATCATGTTTGCTTTTTATATCTAAAAACCTCAGTTTGTTATTTATTTCCCAGAAAAATAATACTAATATATATATATATTATATTTACTAGTAATATATATATATATACTATTTTACTATATCTGATATATGAACCTATAACCCTCTTAAATAAAATAATACTATTAATTTAACTGATAAATATAATGATTATAAATATAAATAATATTATATAAAATAATTATATTACAATATATATTATATAGTCAGAGGTGACTCATTGCACTCAGGGTCTACTCTTGCTCAGCTACGTATGAAGTCAAAATTGGTGTATATGGATATTTTGTCCACAAAGTCACTAGCATGAAAATAAAATTTCTATGTTTTACATTATACAATAAATATAAAAGATTATGACAAATTAAACGAAAATAGTTAAGTAAGTCCTGAAAATTAAATAAACGCTTTTAACCTCATTTAAAAAGATGAGGCCATCTCTGCATCAAAATTAGAGAAGATGCGGGGGTAATACTCGGGAATGGGTCCGGACATTTCTGAATTATGCAGATACCAATAATTGTGTTTATAAATGAGTGGTTCGTATAAATATGTTTAACATACTTTTTATACATTATAAATAATACTTTTATAACCTAAGAATATTAATAAATAAATAAATAATTTAAAAGAAGTAAAATTCATACATTTGAAAGGGAAATTAAAGTGTATTTATATTTATATTTTTTATTTTTTGTTTTAGAATATCTAACTATTATTTCAGCTAATTGAAAGAGTGAGAGTAAAAAACGTATTTAATACATAAAAAACTTTTTTTAAGTAAAATCATGCAATGTATAATAACATATAAAGAGATAAATTATTTTATAAATAATAATATATATAGCACCAAAGTCTGCAAATTATACTTTTAATTAATAGATTGTTTATATATTTATATTATATGTTATTATGCCTATGCTAACCAGTAGTAGTTATTTATGTTTAAAATTTATAATTTTACAGAAAAATATTTTTTTATGATATAATAATTATTTATATTATGTTATATATTTAAAATATAATAAATATAATATAAAAATATATTATATTATATATAAAATTATATATATTATTATATATAATACATAATATATATAAAATATGATGTATATTAAAGTATATGTATATAATATAAAATATATAAGAAGAATAAGAACCACTGAGAATAGTTATTAACTTTGCTATTACAATTTACCTTCAATAATATATTAAAATGTTTTATTTTTTCACAATTATTCGGATATATATATAAATACCCCATGAAATATATAAACAAAATAAGTGCTATTATTATGTAAATATATATAATAATTATATACTATTGCTATTATTATAATTGCCTCTCTACGTTCGAGTATATATGGAAAAAAGAAATATGATCCTCATACGCTATACATTATATTATATCCATTACTTCCCACATAAAACGCACAAAATATAATATATATAAATCTGTGTAAGATAGAATCCATCGAACTTCTCAGACACGTGAAAAAAAAAAAATGAATATAAAAAAAAAAAAAATATTAAAAAAAAAAAAAAAATATAACGATAAAAATAAAAAAAAAAAAAAAAAATAAAAATTATAAAAAGAAACATAAATAAAAAATAAAAAAAAAACAAAATAAAAATAACAAGAAAAAAAAAAAAAAAAACTAATAAAAAAATAAAAATATATAAAAAATAAAAAAAAATATTTATAAACATATATATATATAAATATTTATATGTGTATAAAATATAAATATAATATACATATATATATAATATATAAAAAACCTATATACTACATATATATATATTACTATTACAAAGTATACTATATATATACTATATTATATTATAGTATAGTATATTATGATAGTATATAGCAATTATATATATACTATAGTAGTAGGGCTACCATATTGGTAGTGTAATAAACTGCTATAAAAAGTGACGCATAATATATATAATATTTAAAAAATATATAATATTAAATATAAACCATAAATGTAGTAAATGAAAAAGATGAGAGAAAGAGAATTGGAGAAAGATGAGAGAGAAAGAGAGATAATGATGATATTATAAAATAAAATAGATGAATAATGAAAGAGATAATGAGTGAGAGGAGATTGAGTAGAGAGCTCTAGGCCAAATTGACCCACCTGATATATATGTATATATATATAAATATATATATAATATATGTAATATAATTATTATATATATATATATATACTATATATATATATATATTTATAAAACCGTCCATACTCGTATATATATATACATATATAATAATATAGTTATGATATATAATATATATAGTACGACAATAACACAGGCTCTAAATCTGCGCAAGAACTCTAAGATCTCTCTTTGTTTTTATAGTTTACAACAGTCCTTTTCTTTTTATCACTAATTGAACAGCATAACTATGATTTTTTCTAAATTTATTTCTACTATGAGTTAAATCTCGCCACATGCGACAATTATAACACCTTCTACGAAACACACACTCGCAGTCTACTCTTCTTTAATTGTCGAAATATTACCTTATTTTTTCAAATAATTTTAAATAAAGATAACAATATTGATTTTTTATAAAATATTTTTTCTTAATATGAATAGAACATTTAGAAATAGCCATAGTAATTTACAATCGCCTATACTTGATTATACAATAAGGACAATTATCTAAGTGGTCAATTCACATAATTTTTGCTACAATCATCGTGCTTTTTGTCCTTTTTATACCAATCTCTCTCTTTTCCTCTTTCAAAAGGGCTGCTTCATTCTGCGGTAATCAAATGACTTTAAGATTAAACAATGGGATATTCACAACTTCGTATCGAGAAGTCATTTATCATTCAATCCTGAGTGTATTAATTTGTAGTGGACACTATTCCCAAATTCATCTTTTCTCCCCTATATAAGACTGCAAACGATGTAATGAAAAACGACGCCAGCTCAAGTAATTAATTATTTAACCGGCTACTATCTTTTTGATCTCCAGCTATCGTACATATTGAAAGCTCTAGATCTCATGAATTAAAACTTAGACAAGATTTTAAAAAGAGAGAGGAGAAGAGAGAGAGAGAGAGAGCAGCAGGACGAGAGAAAAAGAAGAGAGGAGAGAGAGTTGAGAGGTATGAGAGAGAGAGAGAATGAGAGACAGAGAGATAGCCGAGAATGCAGATATACGACACTATATGCAAAGTTTATGTATACATATCCAAACCATATTTCTACATATGAGAGATAAAATAAAATATATGGTTTGATTAATTCCTCAACGAATACGAACGACTAGAGAAGAATAGGTGATTATTAACTAATTACAACGTGGCAAAGTGGGGATATGCAATCGTGGCAATAATAATTTATCAGAGACGCATACACTATCCCATATTTCTAATATGAGAATAGTGCTACAAAATATCATCCAGAATATATCAATGTAATAATAATGGCATCCATAAGTTAAAAAATATAAGGAAAAACGACATATGTATTAGGGTTAGTAAAATGAAATATAATAATTCATAAACTCACCAACCAATAACTAACTAATAATAAACATAACGGTAATAACAAGGGTAAGTTACCGGTAACTTTTAATAATATATAAGTAATAATAAAAAAATATTAAATAATAGTAATATGATTAATAATATAACTAATAATAATAATAATAATAATAATAATAACTAATAATAATAAATAATAATAATAATTAATATAATAATTCAATTAATAATAATAATAGATAAGAATAATTAATAATAATATAATTAATAAAATAATAATAATAATAATAATAAGTAATACATTCATAATAATTAGATCTATGCATCAAATGGAACTTGCCATACAAATTAATTAAAAGTACTGACCGTAATCCAGCTTTATTTTTATTGTCGTATTTATTTTACTTTATGTATGGTTTTAGGGACTATGCATAGGGTGTTGTTGCGCTTGTCTACCAAGTTAGTGCCCAGGTTTGACACTCTATCAAGCGATCACAGCATATTTCGATGTTTGGCTGAATGATGTCGTTACCGAACTTTTCAAAGAATTTGTTTTATATATGAATCATCCTTTACGTGTGTAAATTTGTTTATCGACAAGGCGAAGTAAAGTCAATTTTCAGAAATTCTTAAACCTAGTGTATCTTAAAAATTTGATAACTAAAGCTTCAAAATGATACCCAGTTTTTCTTCGATTCAGTAGTTGAATTAATGTTGTGGTCATCATTTTTCTGCTAGGCTACCATTAAAGAACTCGGAATGTGAATTCCCACGACCGCCTTCATATAGTTAAGGCCAGTGTTTGCTAAACAGAAAATTCGCACGCATTTCGGAAACCTTTCCAGAGAGATTGTTAAAAGAATTCCAAGGAGAAGCCGGTGAAGGACTTACACCAATGTCCTCCAGCTTTGATGACCACTGTAAAAAAAATTAATTAGGATTCCCCTCTGAAAAAATATCGTACTTTATTTTTACATATTTTACTATATACTTATATATATATATATATAGTATATAACATATTATATATAATCACAATAGTGTATCATATATATATATATATAGTTATATATAAATATCATATATATAAGATATATTTGAGTATATAAATATATATATATATACTATATATATAGTATAATATTAATATATAATAATATATATATATATTAATATATATAAGTATTAGTATATATATAATAGTATATCTAAAATACAGAGAAATGACATAGTAATAATTATTATATATATATACCTATATATATATATATGACTTACCTTAAATATTATTACTGTTTAGTTTAATTAAGTTATAAATGTTTAAAGGTGTATAATTAAAAAAATATATAATATATAATAATAGTTATTATAATAGGATATATAAGATATATATATATATATATATAAATGTTTTTATATCCTACATTTATATTATAATTTATATTTATAGTATAATATATATATTATATATACTTTTGTACTTATTCTCTTATGAATCGTATAAAAGAATTTTTGTTTTAAAAACTTAGCTTTTGGATATATCAGGAAAACTACTTACTAATAATTAATTAGGTGCGCTTGAGAAAATGTATGTTTAAAATGTAAATATAAAATTTTATTTGAAAATAAAATATTTATATTTAATTATTAACATATTTATTAATATATTTATATGTACTCATATTATATATATATATATATTATATATATATATTATATATATATTACTCATATATATATATATATACTATGATTTATATAATAATATGTCATATTTATTATATATATCTATAATAAATATATTATTAATATATATTATATATATATATTATATACTTAACTATATAATATATATATATTCTTATATTATTAATATATGATATTTGTGTGTGTGTGTGAGTATAATATATATATAATTATTTATAATTTTAAAAGATCAAACATCTATTATATATAATTAAATATATGTTGTTATTATGCACCTATGATATTATTGATAAAATAGATTAATTATTTATTTATTATATAAGATTTCTATATAATGTTTAACAGCTATTATATAATATATTAAAATATAATAAGAATAATATATTATAAACTATATACATATATATATAATAAAAAAAAATTTATTAAATATATATATATATAACTATTATATAACCTACTATATATGTGGAGTTATTTTATACTGATAAAAATATATGTTCCTACTTTAATATAAATATTTTATTTTCAAGAAAATTAAATAAAAATATATATATTTGAATTTAAACATAAAATTTTTCTTTAAGTGGAGATTTACGATGAGTGACTTTATTATTAAAAGAGTTTACTATATTACGATTGATATCGCAAGTTAAATAATTGATAGGCAGATAATCCGATATATTTTTAATAAAACTACAAAATTATTTTAATATCAATTGTACTTACCCTGAATTTTATCGATATATCTGATAAATTTATAATACAAGCTAGATAACTCGGCGTTCAACTTATATATAAACATAACTCTCTACTCATTGCCTTCGTGCACATAGTGCATAATATAGAGGTAGATCATACATACGCGCAATAAACACATTGTTATATTCGAACATCAGGATATAAACAATTATATTAAACTGAAATTTAAATGAACTTTATTTTTCAAAATTTATGCAGTAGTATCGAAATAGAAAAATCCGTGCTTAAACGTCTGGGTCATTGGAAATTAACGATTAGCCTTGAAAGCGTTTTAGGAAATGACAGAATAAAGAATTGTACTAAAGGTATTAAATATCGTAATACCAACATACTAGACCGAAAATTCATAATAATAAAACTAGTTCGAGTGGTTTATTAGCAATCGATGTATTCAGAATAAAATTAGTCTTAAGAGTGGCAAGGAAGAGAATGAAGATATGAAAATTGATTAGTAAGCAATAATTGGATGAAAGATAAAATATGTTGTACTTTTGTTTGAAGTACAGAATCTCGAATCAACAATAACAAGTTCGTAAGAATTTACTTTAAAGTATCCAGGTAATACTGCTACAAGCAATGTGTTTCAATGTAGACTTCTTTATTTTGTATAGATACAACAATCACCTGAACAAGAAGCCAAGTATTTTGCAGCCGGACATAGTCATCACCTAAAAGAACTTTTTACGTCAATAAATCATTTTCATAACGCGTTGACCATAGTAAATACTGTTTTTATACTACCTGTCGAGCGCATAAAAATATCGTCATATATGTGGTGAGGGTTTTTTTAATACAAAATACGATCTGTTGGCGCAGCTTTGTGACTCCATTTTAAGTCTGCTCATTCATCATCGGTTAGTTAAAAGTACATGGATTTTATTTAAATGCTCACTTTCTACAGAGCCAATTCGTCCCTAAAACTAGTGTTTTTTAAAAGCCTTTTGACAGATATTCTATACAAAATAAAAAAAAAAAAAAAACTCTTGACGTACGAGCATACAAATTATTAGTGTAAGAGATATTTTTATTGAATACCAAGAGAGCCAAGTTCAAGGTTTGGTAATGTCTGAAGGTCACCGCTTGTTATCATCATTGACTTTGAGTTTATAACATCGCGCCTTACCCCAACCTTGCATATCGATCTCCAGCGTCCTGATATCAGTGTGTTTCCTTTGTTCGGTCCATCCAGATCTCAGCATCACGACCACGTTGCCGTGCAGTGTTTTGTTTATATTTGTTACTTTTTTGTCAATTTAGCATTTTCTGACCACGAATCAGTTACTGCTGTACGGATGGTTGATAAAGAAGAAGAATTGGAAAATGGCGATATTATATAATTTATAATATAAGGGTAATTAGTTCATGGCCTCACTAAACGAAACAGTTGCTAACAAATTATATAAGTACTAACTTGCATATTATGAAACACACAGCAACAACACACACACACACACACACACACACACACACACACACAAACAGTGTTAGTTATATTACATATATTATATATATATATATATATATATATATATATATATTAGTATATATATATTATATATATATATATATATATATAATATATATATATATATTAATAATAAAATATTTAAATATATATACATATATATATATATATAATTATATAATAATAATATTATTATATATATATATATATATATATAATATATATATATAGTATATATATAGTAATATATATATCTATATATATATATAAATATATATATATATATTTATTATATAAATATATATATATATATAATAATAAAATAAATACGTATATATTTATAATATATATATATTATATAGTAATATAATATAAATATATTATATATAATAATATAATAATAATAGTATATAATATATATATATAATTAATATTAAAATAATAAATATATTGATAAAATTATATATAGTAATATAATATATTATATAATATAAATATATTATAAGTGTAATATAAATCATTCAAATGATTCGGTATTTCTTAAAAACAAGTCTATACTCCTATAGCTCCAGAGATCTATATATAATATATATATATTATATATTATAATAACTAACCTAGTATGCTATGATCATCGCCCATACCTATATACTAATTATAACCGATATATAGTTATGATATATAGATAGATAGATAAGCATATAGATAGATAGATAGATAGATAGATAAGATAAATAGATAGATAGACTTTAGACAGATAAACTAAGAGATAGATAGATAGATAGAGTAGATATTATAGATTAGATTATATGTTACAAATGTGTGTGTGATTGTGCGTTGTATTTTTGTACTGTTGTGGGTGTTGTTGCTTTCTATGAATTGAAACAAAAATTATAGTTTCAAACTCGTATCAATTGAACCTAAAATTTTAAAAAAAATCATTTCAACCAAACAAGTAAACTATTAATAGGAAAAGTTAATTATATTTTAAAGCCAATAATTATCATATTATAAACACAAACAATATGTATATGACTCTTATTAAGAAACTTGAAGATAAAGAAAGTAGAAAAAAAATCAATATAAGATGAGGGAAAAGTTTGAAAAAAAATGAAATAAAAGACAGAAATCAATTTAATACTAAATAATTTTAATACTGAGTTTCAGCATGATATAAATAACGAGGATGGCTGTTATAATATCAGTATATATAACTAATAATTTGATCATTAATTAATATATATATATAATAGAAATATAATAATATACTTATAATATAGATATAAATCATATATACTGAGTACGTATATATATATTAATACTATAATATAATTATATATATATATATATATATAATGATATATATTTATATCTTATATATATAAATATAAACATATATATATATAACTATATAATGTTTATATTATATATAAATATTATATATATAATTTATATTATAAGTATAAATAGTATATATATTATATATATAATTATAATATTTATTATTCCTATATCATATATATTGTTAATATAAATTAAAATATATTATAATTATAGTATAATATATATAGAATATTATATACTATAAATATATATATATATATTCTAGTATATATTAAATATGTAGTATATTATAGAATAGCTATAAAAATAAATAAAAAAAAATCTATATATATGAGTAGTGATGATAGTATATAGGTGAACTATATATAATAGATAACTATAATTATTCATATATATATACTATGTAATATATATAATAATATATAATGATAAAAATATTATAAAATATATATATTATTGATCATAAAAACTAATAATTTTACTTTACTATTTGTTAGCCTATTATAGATGATATTTTATAAAATATAAGATATAAATAATAATAATACTATATTAATATATATAGTATATATATAGTATAAAGTAGTCTATAATATATAGTAATATATATATATATTCCCAGGTTTTATCATTGATAATATATTCAGGAGGAGTTTATATTATATTATATTATTATTTTATCTATATAATATATATATATATTAATATATAAAATTCTCTCATAACCGGTTCCTGGGGTTAATATCTTTTATATATAATATATATGTATACAGATATTAATATATAAAGATTTAAATATATAATACAAACTATATCTTTTATTATAATTAGTATAATTTATATATTTATATTATATATATTATATATATATATATATAGTATCATTAATTATATCTCATATGATTTCTACACACTATTATATATATATATAGTATATAAATTCATTATTAAGATACTATTAGTAATATACATAATAACAAGCTATAATATATATATATTATATATGTACTAATTATATATATAACTTAATAATAATTCATACTATACAACTATTATTATTAATCTATTTATTTATTTATATGGATAAAGATATTTGTTTATTATATTATTCTAATATTAGGATATATATAAATATATTTATATATATATATTATATATATTATATATAAGCGTGCTTGCTGGTTTTATATGATTGAATGTCACTCACGTCTTCGGACCGTCTACTGCACCTACTCTGAAAATATGTGAATTTCTTATTTTAAGCACAAAGTGTGCTACAGGACGAGGCTCATTCAATTCCAAAATATGCACACAGAGGAACGAAAATTTTAAAAAAGAAGTTTAACATACTATTATTATAAACATTCCGTGACAAGCGTTAACGTCATAATTAGAGAGGAATACTGTGATAGTTAAAATGATTAAAGAATAATAAAACATTCCTCTAAGATGTAGCCAAATAAGTTAATGAATTCGCGCATGCGGTCAAACATGAACTGTGTCAAGGTTGTTTAGATAAAGATCTTTTGTGTCCGATATGAGTGTATCGAATCTTTTTTCTTGTGTTACATTATTATTGCCTTTTCAGAGGAAATCTCGACGGAATCTCGGCATTTCAGATAAAGATGACCCTTTTAATTGAAACCATGCATGCTATGCACCCAATTTGCCCTACTAATTTGTTACTAGAACATTGTATATTTTAGATTGCTACAAACAGATGAATCTTTCTTTTTTATTTATCATTGTTACACTAATACAATTTCTATCACTCAGCCTTTTGATATAAGAGAATCTTAATTGTCGAATGTACTATCTTCTTGTTAGCAAGAAATGACAGTTTTTTGAACACCATGAGAATCGAATGAGCCACATTATTTATGCAAGTAATTCACGAAACATTTAATTATTTAGAAATAACAGAACCTACTTCCAAAAATTTAAGCTCAAAGCACCCCAAATTCATTCCCGAACTATGCTTAGATCATTTGAAAGCATTCCTGACGAATATCTTCATGTTTATGATGAAGAGAGGTTACAGCTTTTTTTTAATAGATTGTGATATTTTTGTTCAAATTCTTCTGCTACCAAAGACGCGACGCGTATATGGTTATCTCTCAGTATATATACTATCCTTGAACTATTTTTTAAAATAATTTAAAAATTCTAACTATTTTAAAGAATGTTAGATGATCTCACATATTTTTGAAACATAAAACTTATATTTAAAGTTAGTACCTAACACACAGTTGTAAGGATCATTCTAGGGAATGTTTCTTCTACTCAACCATATTGACGTATAAGTTTATGACATATATTAAGTAGGACAAGATACTTAGTTCAACCCTCCCCATTCTGTACATATATTGATAATGAGATTCCCGAAAAATTTATTAGGTTGATAGTCATTATCGAAGATAATCGCAAGTGAACAAGGTCTCTTTTAACAAAAACACAAATAAACATTTCACAAAAGTTTTATGCTTCTGTCTGCGTAAGAAACAGATTTAGCAATCAGCTGTATGATATCTGAAATTATAGATTATTCAGAATATTTTCTATTTGGATAAAACTTGTTTTTTTTGTTTTTTGCCAATCACACACTCTCTCTCTCACTTAATTTGCATCAAAAAACTATGTCAAATCTAATATTTCTATGGAAATTAATCTTTTTGTTTGATCCAGAAATCATTTTAATGAATGCGCTCTTCGTGAATGTGCGCACATTAGTGCCCATATGTATAATTATTAGGCGCAACTTGACGATAATATAAATAGTAAGTTCTATATACGCACTCTTGTCTATCAATGTAGTAGATATATATAAAAATTAATAATAAAGACCTAATAATTTTTTATTATATTTTAAAATTGTAAATTTACGCTATTTTTTATCTATTAATATTATATAATGTTTAATTATAATATATTTTATTTATAGCTCTTTATATATATTAATTATTTAAAGAACTTTTATCGTTTCGTCATGATATGGAATGTTAAGTGTAGGTATAGTAAAGTGTTTTTACTATATATAATATTACTATATAGTGCCTTTTATAATAGTCTGTGAACTACAATTATTTTAAATTACTTCCATCTTATACTTATTTATATATTACTATATATTATATTATACTATATTATCTTATTTTTGATGATATATATATATATTTAATATACGTTATATATTATTATTTATACTATTGTTATATTATAATAGTACTATTTTTCTCTTTTATTTTTTATTTTTTTTTTATGTTATATTATATTATGAGTCTTATCAGTAGTATATCCTAACTTATAGCATTACTATATCATTATATAATATATATATATATATACTATCTAATATAGAGGTTAATATTTACTTCTGATATTTATGTAGTATATATATATACTCACTATATAAATAATAATAAATATCACTATATATATCTATAATAATATATATATCATACTGTATACTTACTATATATTACTTAATATATTTGTATATATATATATATATATATATAATATATATATAATAATACATATATATTATATTATATTATAATTGTAGATGACACTATTAATTGATATGTAATATATTATATACTAAAACCTAAATATATAATTTATATATAAATAATATATATTAATATTTCTTTTATATACTTTAGTAATATTTATATATATAATATTTTATATATTAATATAAAAAAATCATTTACTCCTCAATAATTATATCATATAAATACTATATATAAACAATTATATTATATGATAAATATATATATTCAGTAACTTATATATATTGATATATTACTATAATATATATTATATATATATGTGAGTATATATATTACTATAGTCATATGCATATGTTAATATTCTCGTACTTTAACTAATACTATATTATATTATTTACATATATTATATATTATATCTATAATGATATAATATTATTATATTAATACTAGATATATTATTAATATATGTGGAATTATAATGTGTGCTGATGATGTCGTGTGAGTTACTGCGGAAAAACGATTCTTTATTAAGTCTAAATAGGAGGAATAATCATTCATGTTAATGAGCTAATGTTGGCGAGATGAGATTGAAACCAGACTTCACTTATGCATTTTCGCTATTGCCGTAATGAAATTATATAAATATAATAATTTACATATATATGATATAATTACTTAATATATATTTTTCTTAATTATTTTGCTGATATTATAACTCTTATATATCCATATTTATAACCTTAAATCATATTATAGCTAATACTATATATATATTATATAAATATACTTATTAGATATATTGATATTGTATAGTATTGTATAATATAGTATAGTATATATATATATACTATATACATCTATTATATATATAATTATATTTAACATATATAAATATAGGATATATATATAAATTACGTACTAAAATATGTATAAGTATATATATGTATATTAATATATATTATATTAATATATTATATCTGATATATAATTATATATATATATTATACTATACTATACTATCATATAGATTTATTATTAATATTAAGTAATAATATATATATATATTATAAAATATAATATATATATATATAATATATACTATTAATATTATATATTATAACTTTAATATATATATCACCTTATTATATATATATATTATATATAAAAAATATATGTTATATATAATATATTAATATATATAGATACTATATATTAATATAGCCTAACTTATACTATATATTATCACTCAACGTTATAGATAATATAGAATAGTGTGATAGAAACACCTTTTCACAATTGGAGTATCCACGGCCGTCTATGTGGGTGTATATGATTATAATAGAAAACTATGTATACTAGTATGTATCTCCGATACTTATGGGCACACCACTCACACGCTACCTCTAACTCCTATCTGTCATTTGAACACACGCCAAACTAATACGTTATATAACATATGTACATGGTTTTCTATGATTCAATTTACTTTTTGAACTGTCTGTTTGACTCATTGTCAGTATCACCTATTCTCGAATTACTGAATTTATATGTCTCGTTACTCTATAACTAGTATTATTTACATTTTTATGTCATAGTCAACCCTCTATAATAATATATTAATATAAGTTTTTTTTATATAGAATTTAAAGTTTAATAACACACTCCCTCTTATTTGTTTCGTATACTATATTTCAGATCATGATTTTCGTGAGTGAGAGATGAGATATAATCTCATAAGGAACACTTATGTCTATTATAGCGTAGTGAGGTCTCTACTCACTATATTATGTTAGATATATAATTTATTATAGCCTATAGATCCATTAGACTACTCCTAGAGCACGTAGTAGGATCCCATCATCAGAATCAGGGAAAAGTAAGGTAAGTATGTTACTGAACCAATTATAATTTACCGTTCTTCCGATTAAAATCACTCTCTATATATATATAA
>JABUQX010002540.1:0-22677 GCA_015478945.1 Trachelipus rathkii | reverse complement strand
ATATATATATATATATATATATATATATATATATATATATATATATATATCGGAAACTTGAGTTTATTTTCGTGTTCTTGCAATCTGTTTCATTTTTAAATACTTGTACTGGTACGTGCAATTTAAAACCAGTGTACTTGTGCTTGTACTTGCACCTTTTTTGCTTGAAAATTTGCAAAGTACTTGCAAGTTCTTTTGGCATTTTTTTAATAATATTTATTTTATATTTTTTATCAATTTTTTTTCATAGTGATATTATTTCATATATGTATATTCTAAATAAATTTCCATTTACGAATATAAAAGTATGTCCTTATATATATATATATATATATATATATATATATATATATATATATATATATATATATATATATATATATATATATATATATATATATATATATATATATATATATATAAATAGATATATGAGAACTAATATATATATATATATATATAGGCGAGATTGATTGGATTTGGAAAATAATTATTTGGAAAATGTGTAACAAAGCGTTTATGGAGGGTATAGTTCCGAGGGATTGGAAGAGAGCAATAATAGTACCCTGCCTTATATAAAAGGGTAAGGGGATAAGGTAACTGTAGGTATTATAGGGGAATTCATTTATTGAGACTTGTAGGGAAGATATATGCTGGTATTTTGGCCGAAAGTCAGAGACTGAAGAACTGATTAGTGAAGAACAAGATGCGTTTAGAAGTGGTAGAGGATGTGTGGATCAAATCTTTGCATTGAAACAAATGATTGAGAAAATGAGGGAGGAGAAGAATAAATTGTATTTAGGTTTTATGGATTTGCAACAGGCGTATGATAGGATTAATAGGAAAGCTCTATGGCAGGTGCTAGTGATATATGGTGTTAGTGGTAAGCTTCTGAATGGAATAAAAAGTATGTATGAAGATATTGAAGTGTGTGTAAGAATAAATAGAGTCGAAAGTGATTGGTTTAATATTAGTAGCGGAGTGAAGCAGGGATGTGTTATGTCTCCTTGGTTATTCAATTTGTATATGGATGGGGTTATGAAAGAATTAGAGGTGGGGGTGGCAGGGAATGGTGTTAGAATGATGGAGAATGGAAGAGAGTGGAGGGTTCCCTACCTATTATATGAGGATGATTTGGTTTTGTGTGGCGAACCTGAAGAGAGTGAGAGGATTGGTAGAGAGATTTGGTAGATTGTGTAAAAGGAGGGGTTTGAAAGTAAACGCAGGTAGGGGTATGTTGTTACCTGTGTTAATGTATAGTAGTGAGACTATGGTCTGGAATAAGAGGTATGGATCTTAAGTACAGTGTGTTCAGATGGACAATCTTAGGGGAGTGCTAGGTGTGAGAAGAATTGATAAAATTAGAGAGTTGTGAGGTGTGAAAAAGAGGTAAATGAGAGAATAAATGAAAGTATGTTGAGATGGTTTGGTCATGTGAAAAGGATGAATAATAGTCGGTTAGTTAAACGGATGTATAGTGGTGAGTGTGCTGGAAATCGAATGGCTAGGAGGCCGAAGAAAAAGTGGATTGTTTCAGTAAATGAATGCGTGGAGGAGAGAAAAGTGAGTTTGGAAAAGGCGAAAAGAAAGGTGCATAATAAGAGTGAATGACGGGGTTTTGTGAGGGGGTATGGTTATAGCCCACCATAGCCAAGGGTTGAACCCCACATTGACGAGATGCCATAGTGAAGGTTCGTCGCGGTCCTGTGAAGCTCTAGGGTGGATTTTCTGACTGCGACGAGTTCTCACTTAAAGGTATAAAGGGGGCGGTAAGGCTGAGCTTTCTTTTCGACTTGCCTCATATTCTTCTACCACTTTTTTGTTTCTGGCTCATGTTATGCAAATTACCCCCAGCGTTGGGGAGAGAAGGTGGGTGATGATGATGGTATATATATATATATATATATATATATATATATATATATATATATATATATATATATATATATATATATATATATATATATATATATATATATATATATATATATATACAAGTTTCATTAAGTACCCTGCTAACGTCCTTAAACAAATCTTTGAGTACTTGATACTTGTACTTGAACCATTCTAGAGTGCTTGTACTTGTACATGTATGTAATTGAACCCAAGCCTAATATATATATATACTTATATATATATATATATATATATATATATATATAGCTATATATATCTATATATATATATATATATATATATATATATATATATATATATATATATATATATATATATATATATATATAAAAATAATAATAATAATAATAATAATAATAATAATAATAATAATAATAATAATAATAATAATAATAATAATAATAATAATAATAATAATAATAATAATAATAATAAAATGGGCTCCCGCTCTAGATTTTCATGAAATTAATGTGGAATGTTTGAGTTGTAATGAATAAAGAATTAACGTAATGAAGGCTCTGAGAAATAAACTTGAAGAAAGTTAAGCAGTAGTCAAAGGTCATATTTATAACATTTGTCTATGGAAAAAAATGCTAAAAAAAAAAAATAGTTTCAGATTTTCAGGAAACTTCAATGAAATGTTTCCAACGAACTGTAATGAAGAAACACGTTAAAAAAATTTTGATAAACAATCCTGAAATTTTTTTGAAGTTACAAAATTTCATATTTTTAATGTGTCAAATCAGTTTTACAGTTTTATTATTATATATATATATATATATATATATATATATATATATATATATATATATATATATATATATATATATATATATATATATATATATATATATATATATATATAACTTTGCTGCAGCTATATATAGATATATATAACTATCTATATAACCAATATGTATATATATATATATATATATATATATATATATATATACATATTACCTTACCCTTGTAGCCCCCCCAGCTTCCCTCCTAAGAGAAGTGAGCTACCCCAAAATATTGTGCCACCACAGCAGGTTGGGCCCAGAGATTTGTTAGAACAAGCATATTGAAGTTGTGTCTGATGTCCTTCAAGTCAGAGCAGTCTAGTAAGAGATGTTCTGTGTCGTCGTTAGTCTGGGAAAGACATCTTTGACAGTGGGAGGGTGATTAATTTTGAATTTATATTCTTGAAGGGAGGGATGGTGCCCAGAGCGAAGATGGGATGGCACTATTCGGGTTTGAGGGTCCAAAGTTTGTTTCGTTTGGGATATTTCGGGTGGACGTGCTTAATATATATATGTGTAGTGTTATTTGGATATGAGGAATCGTTTTTCGGGTCGGGGGGGGGGGGCGTGTTGTATGTCATAATAGTATGATGCTGATGTGAGTTTTTCCTTATAGGTGCTGGGGTTATATATATATATATATATATATATATATATATATACTATATATATATATATATATATATATATATATATATATATATATATATATATATATATATATATATAACATGACTCCTTATATATATATTTGCTGATCTCATACATCATCCCCATGATTTATGAATTGGTACACCTGCACTTGTTCTTTCATCTCACTGCCTCCGCCACATCTACCAACCATAGCCACGTATCACTATAAATATGAAGTCATCATATGGTGACCAGTGTGGAAGGGGATGGACAAAGTACCGCAACAGCCTTTTTGACCTTTTGACCTGCAATACTTTTTGATACTACCTTTTAGTAACCCTGATTTATCCCTTTTTTGGGCCTTTACCTTTTTGGGCCTATGGGGCCATACTGAGCCTGAACGCTTTTTGGGCTATTATACAGGCTGGGCCTTTTTGAGCAAATTTTCGACCAACCCTTTGGTCTTCCATGGTCATTTTGGCCCTGATACTGAACGGATTTTTACGAGGCCGGATTTGAGAGCCCGGATTTTGAGGCCGGATTTTTGAGAACCCGGATTTTGAACCCGGATTTTTGAGAACCCTAATTTTTTGAGAACCTAATTTTGAAGGCCCTATTGCGAACCCTAATTTTGCAGCAGCTTGGTACTGGCGGCCGCTTCGAAGAAGGGTTATATAAGCTGATTGCGTCAGCAACCGTTGCGTACCCCACCTAATTTTTTTCGGCAACCCTATTTTTGGCAGCCCTAATTTTTTTCAGCTTGGCCCTGGTTTTGGCGCTTCCCATTCGAAGAAGGGTTGCGCCAAACGATTGCGTAAGCAACCGTTGTACGTATTGCCCCCTATTTATGCCCCCTAATTTTTCGACCATGGGTCAATTTTGCCCACGGTAGTTTTTGATGTGTCTTTAGGGGCATAGCCCGTTTTGATGTCTTAACGTTGTTTGACCATGATATTTCGGCATTAACCTTGCCATATTCCATGGGTCATTTTGACCCACGCAATTTTCTGGCCACTCTGGCCCACCCAATAATGTAGGTACCTGACCTGTATGGATCTAGCCTAACTTGAACACCTACACACGTGCGCGTGCGCATACACATACACCTCACTTACACATATACAGACATTCACTATGACACTTATACACATTCACTATTACATTAGACACTTACATTTACACTTATACTCTGCGTACGAAACACACACCCGTCATACAGTTCATTCCATAAAGTTAAATTTTGCACGGTAATTTTTGTGTCCTTCCTTTAGGGACTTAGCCATTTTTTGATGTCTTAACCTTGTTCGACCATGATATTTAGCCTTTGAACTTACCATATACCATGGGTCTTAGTTTTGATGCACCATGATGGCTTTGATGGACTTCCCAATCACCGTAAAGAAGTATCTAGTGATGTTCTATTAGTGTTCTATGAGTAGATGAGTATTAGATGAGTGCCAGGTGAGTGCCAAGTGAGTGCCAATAAGTGCCAAGAGAGTGCCAATGAGTGCCAAGGGGTGCCACATAGTGCCAAGTGAGTGCCACATAGTGCCAACTGAGTGCCACTTTTTCAAGCCTTTTCTAGCCTCCCCTGAGCCCTAATATGGGTGTCTACCCCTAGGTTATAAGGTATGCGTAATCGATTGGTGTATATTACAAGTTGCTAGGATGCTTCCTACTAACATAGGTGTGTTACATACCAACTTGCCTATACACATTCACTATGACATATAACACTAGGACATATAAGAACTTACTTGCCATAGGCACTTACATTAAACCATATACACTTACACATTAAACCATATACACTTACACTAACACTTACACACAGATACACTTACGCCACACTCGATATTTGATGCCTCAATTTGATGCCCCAGCATTAATGCCTCAGCATTGATGCCTCCAGCTTTGAAGGTTCATCTTTGATGACTCATATCTTTGATGACGTCATCTTTGATACCATCTATATTGATGATTCATCTTTGATGAAATCACCTTTGATAGCTCATCTCTACCCTCATCGAAGAACAGAGTTAATATTAATGCCTTCCCTGGTTTATACGGCTAACCACCAGGGCGCGCATGCGCCCTCCGCGAACCAACCAGCCCCCGCGCGGTACGATCCGCCGCCGCCCGCCGCGTTCCCGCCCGCCGCGTGCGCCCGCAGGCGCAATATTTCCCGCCAACCCCGCCCGCCGCGTGCGCCGCAGGCATAATATTTCACATTACCCGCCCGCCGCGATGCGCCCGCAGGCTACAATATTTCCGCGTTCCGCCCGCCGCGTGCATATCCGCAGGCACCATAATATTCACCTTGAATGAAATATATACTATAAGTCATTCATTTTTATTTATACTTAAACATTTCAAAGAATTTCTTTCAAATATACTATAGTCATTCATTTTTATTTCATCCACATTTTTAGTAAAAACATTTTCGCGAGAACCTAAAAACTGTAACTCATTACAGACCCATTATTTAACACATATAATTTATTAACGTATTTACTTAATACTTTTAATTTATAAATTTTTAAAGATTAAGAAGAAAAAACCAGAGTGTCTGATATATAATCATTTTATTTTACTACAACTGTACGAAATATTTATTAAAAACATTAACATTACATACCTTAAAGCTTAATAAAGCAGTAAAACAATAGAGGTGTTATTACCTAACACCTAAGGGATAAGTATGCTTTTGTTTCTGCTTTACTGCTCTAACTTTCTGCTTTACTGCTTTAACTTTTGGCACCTGCTAACTTTCTTTACTGCTTTAACCCACTGCTTTACTGCTTTAACTTTCTGCTTTACTGCTTTAACTCATATGTTTTCCTGCTTATATTTATTACATTACATACCTTAAAGCAGTAAATCCGTTAAATCAATAGAGGTGTTACTACCTAACAAGGAGATTAGTATGCTTTTGTTTTATTTTTGCTGCTTTAACTTTCTGCTTTACCTTTAACTTCTGCTTTACTGCTTTAACTCACATACATTACATGCAGAAGCTAGTAAAGCAGTAAGCTAATAGAGTGTTACCTATACTAAGGATTAATGTGCTTTTTGTTTTTTACTGCTTTACTGTTTTTAACTATCTGCTTTACTGCTTTAACTTTCTGCTTTACTGCTTTAACTTTCTGCTTTACTGCTTTAACTTTCTGCTTTACTGCTTTAACTTTCTGCTTCACTGTTTTAACTTTCTGCTTTACTGCTTTAACTCGCTGCATATTTACTAACATTATGTTTTTTTATTTTATTTTAATACTTTTTATTTTAGATAATTTTTTTTCTTTTTAACTTGTTTTCTTATTATTGACTTTTATTATTTTATTTTGTTTTTTCTTTATTTTTATTCTTTTTAATTTTACATTTTTATTATTTTAATTTATCATGTTTATTTGGTCGTAATCTTTTTATTTTTATTTTTATTATTCTTTTTATTTATTTTTATTATTTTTTTTTTTTTTTTTTTATTTTTATTATTTTTATTATTGTGTTATTTACTTCATGCCTATTGTTATTATTATTTAGACACACACACATACACACACACACTTACACACTTACACACACAGATAACTTATACACACATTCACTATACCACTTACATTTACACTTATACACACACACACAGATTTAGCACAATTTGCCACATCACCACAGTTTTGCTTGCTCACACACAGGTTGCTTCCACACACACACCTGAGATTGCCCACTGGTTACTTACACTCACACACAGATTGCCTTGCATACAGATTTGCCCACAGTTCACTTACACTGGATTTACTTGCAGTGCACAGATTTACTTACCTGCACACTCACTTACACCCACACACACACACACGCACACTCACTTACACACCCACACTCACTTACACATATCGTGTGTTTGTTAAACATTTTTATGTTTTAATTAAACACACCTACATTTATATTACTCATTCAAATAGCAACTAAATTATTTCAAGTTTCTTGACTTTACCATGTAAATCAGTCGTTTATCTTTGAACAAGATTTATTATTAACTCATTTAATACTTTTGTTTATAATTTATATTAAATATTATATTACCTTTTAGTAAAATTTTATGAAATTTTAGTAAAACATATGTTTACGTGATACTTGTGAAACCGATCAAGAAGAAATCAGTAAGGTCATTTATTTATCTACCGAAAGCTGTATGCGGTTTCATTATAATGACTTACTGCTTTACATCATCTTGAAGTAATAAGTATAAAAATAACGAATAAGTTCACTATATATAACAATAACATGTAATGTTTTATTAAATCATTCTAGGGTTTTGTTTAAAATAACAATTATTAACCATTTATATTATTAAACTCATGATCATTAACTAAAATCATTCAGTTTTAATGTTGGATTTTTGCTTCATTCTTACTCTTCATGCATTGACAATCAACAGAAAACACAACAACCCGCACTCTCGTTACAGATACGAAACTGACCTCTCTCTGTAAAAAGTGTTTGAAATACCTACTTTAGCCCTAAATTGGGATATTTTATTGGGACGTTTGGCCTAATTCCAGGTCAAAATATATTCCAAACTGACCTTTTTCTGTAAAATGTGGTGCAATAACTACGTTCAGACTAAATTTGACATGAGGTGGATAAAACCTTTTTGTATCCCAGGCTGATTAAAGCCTAATACCAGGTCAAAGTAGTTCCAGTATAGACAAGAATCGAGACATGCTGGATCCAGTACAGATCATGGTCGGTAGAGAAATGTTTACCTTTCTTGTGATTGGTCGGAGTAATCCTAATCTCTATATGACCTCGTATGTGATTGGTCGAAATTATTTTATCACTTTTTGGTTTTAAGGTATGAAAAAACATGTTTTTACCATATATCCTGAACTCGTTTATTTAAACTCTTAACATTCATGTAAATATTTATTTAAGAAAGTAAAAATAAGGATAATAAAAACTTTACTTTATAATTAGAAATTTAATCATTAACTTACAATAATTTATATATATATATATATATATATATATATATATATATATATATATATATATATATATATATATATATATATATATCTTTCTTTATATAATATATATATATATATATATATATATACCATATATATATATATATATATATATATATATATATATATATATATATATATAAGGCTAACATTAAATATATACAAGAGTGTTAAATATATTTACAATGGTTTATATATAAGGTTCACATTAAATATAATACTTCTACATACATTTTACACATGATGTTTATAACTATTTTATATTAAAATTCTCTAAATCTTTGCAAATATGCCAATCATTTATATCATTATCGATGATATAGTTTCGTATCTCGGTAATACCTTCAGTTAACACATACGTAAAAAGTTCCCGCTCAGATATCGTAGTATATTTACATTCTGGGTCACCTGCATAAATACATTCTTGCCATTGTTTTCTAAACCAGATAAATGAATTTCTATTACGTCTATAGAACTTATGGAAAACGTCGATGATGCGCGTAGGATCATCGATCGAGGGCATTTTCTCTTAATGTAGTATTCTTTATTCAACATCTTGACAATTACGGTTGTGGTGAATGCTACATATGTCTTACCTTGGCTGCAATCCAGCGCATGCTTACGTGCCTCAACATTATGTTTTAAATCACTTTCAGGCCTGAAATATTAAGTCCAATGATGTGGGGTTTCGATACAAATGTTTCATTATTTCTGTATAAATCCTTTAAACAGTTATGTTTTGGTGTTTTTATAAAATGCTAGAGAGTAATTTACTTATCGCTAGTTTCCTTTACTTTATTCAGCATAACTCATTTAAATTAATTTAAAGCTGAACTTGGTTTAAAGTATTCTGTAAGCCACTCTTCAATGTGTTTATGCAAAGTAATTCATCTGGACTCATGAAAATGCGCTTGGTATTATAACAGGGTGATTGGGTAGCACTTGAAAAATTAAATCATCAGTTTTCTTTTTGTATAAAATGAAACCCTATTCTGGATCCTTGATTTCCCACTGGATGTCATCTTGGATGAGGTACTTACCGTATTAGGTGAATCTGGCGTGTACACTTGGTGAAAATGAGCCTTTTATTACAAACCAGAGAACTTGTGCACCGCTTAAGATACCAAAACGAGTATACGATTTTGCAAATGGTTTGAGTTACCAAACATCACTTCTTTCGAATATGTTTTTAATCAATCAGAAGGTAGGGCTCGGGATGAAAAAACATGTTTTTCATACCTTAAAACAAAAAACGATAATCATTCTCGAATAAATCATGCGAGGTCATCGAGATAAGGATTATACAGTCCTCGCAGAAGAATTAAACATTTCCTTCTTACCAGCTTAAAGGATCTTACCGATCCAGCATGTCTCAGATTAATACATCCTGTCACTGGATTAACTTTTTGACCTGGTATTAGGCTTAAATCCGCCTGTGATACAAAAGAGTTTTATCTAATTGCTCTAAAATTTTAGGCCTAACGTAGTTATTGCAGCACATTTTACAGAAAAAGGTCGTTTGAAATATATTTGACCTGGTATTGGAAGCTCGTCTTGGGTATAAAAAGTTGTCTAATTTAGTTCAGTAGGTAACAAATCCATTTTACAGAAGAGAGAGTCAGGTTTCAGTATCCATGTTTGGAAATTAGAGGTTATTGTGTTTTCTTTCTAATTGTTTGGGATTATCAATGTGCACTGAATATCAATAAAAAGAATCAAATTATTTAAAACTTTGAAATATTTTAATTAACATCGAGCGAATAATACAAATGTAGGGGTCCCATTATTCTTTTTAAATAAAAACTCCCAGAATGTTTTCATCAAATATCTTATATTGTGTGCTTAGAAAGACTTTATTTTTATTATTTTCATGCTCCATTATGCTAAAGATGTTCTTAAGCAGTAAGTCAGGACAATGGCTTGGCTTAGACAGGAGTTTAGGGCTGATATACTGATTTTTCTGTTTATAGCTGAGGTGCCTTCGAAAATATATCGTTTTTAAATAATTCTTAAAATTACCACTCAAGTTATTTAGCTTGTATTAGTTAATAAAGTATAAACAAAAGTATTAGCGCGATTAAACCATCAAATTCTTTATTCGAAGTAATAATTAGTTTATTGCCAAATTTTGAAACTGAAATCTAATTTTGCCGTTATATTTGGAATGAATGATATAAAAATATTACAGTAGTTTGAACAGAAACACAAAAGCTCGTTTAATAAATGTAGTGTGTGTAAGGAGTGAATGCGCGTGTCGCGGTGTGTCAGAAGTGAGTAATGCATTGATGATATGTATGTGGTATCGTAGTGATATTCTTGTGTGTCCGTAGTGTGATGATATCATCATCAAATAAAAATCTCAGTGTGTGGCTCTATAATCAATCTGTTGACATTATAAGCCAAATCATGTTAATAAAGTAAATCTGTATGTGTTGACATACAAGTAAATCTGTATTAATGGTGTAATCAAATCTATAATGATATCAAATCAAAATCTCAATGATAGTAAATGGTAAATCAATGTCATGTGTAAGTAAATCTAATGTGTAGAGTGTAAATAAATCAGTGTGAGGTGTGCAGTAATCTGTTATAAGTAAATCATGTATGTTAAGTGATAAATAAAATATAAAATCATCAAAAGTGACATGATGAATGTGTATCAAAGTGTCTAGTAAGTAGAATCTTAGTGTGTAAGTGTAAGTGTTATTGTGTATGTGTGTGTGTTCTAGCCAGCTAATATGTAGACTTAAGTAAATACTCGAACACAAATAATAAAAATAATAAAATAGAAAATAATATTAAGTAAAAATAATAAATAAGATAAAAAATGAACCAAAAATAAGTGACAAGAGCAAAATAATAATATTAGTAAAATAATAACAATTAAAGAATAAAAATAAAAGAATAAATTACCAAATAAAATAAAATAATAAAGTAAAATAAGTAATGAATTTCTTTGGTAAAATTTTGAATATCTAAGGCAAAATAAAACATAATCATTAATAAATATATGAGGTTAAAGCAGTAAAGCAGAAAGACCAAGTGACCAAAACCAAATTAATTCAAGCATAAAGCAGGGGTTAGCAAGTAAAGCAGATAAAGTTAAAACAGTAAAACAAGAGAGTTCAAACAGTAGCAGATAGTTAAAAACCAGTAAACTGATACATTAAGAAATGTGTCCCTAATTGTTAGGTAACACCCTCTATTGTTTCTTATAGCTACGGCTTTAGAGTATCATAATATCATCGTGATTAAAGCTTGGTAAAAGCAGAAAGTTAAAAACGTAAAATAGAAAGTTAAAAACGATAAGCATTAGCAAAAGCATGCTAATCCACCAGATATTGAATTGCAGCACCTCATCTTAGTTTTACTTCGTTTACCTTTTTAAAAAATATATAATTTTTAATAAATATGTGAGTTAAAGCAGTAACAGGTTGGCGTGGCGAAGTTCAAACCAGTAAAGCAGAGGTTAAGCATTAAATCAGAAAGTTAAGCATTAAAACTAAAGTTAAGCATTAGCAGAAAGTTAAGCAGTAAAGCGTGAAACCAAAGCATGCTAATCCCCTAAGGTGTTGTAGGTAATAACTTGCCCATCTATTGTTTATATACCTTTACTACTTTAAATTATATAATATTAATCATTTTTAATAATTCATTACAAGTTAGTAAAATAAAATGTTTATACATCAGACACTCTGGTTTCTTCTTACATACCAATTTTTAAATTTATAAATTAAAAAAGTGAATAAAAATAATGTAATCAAATCATGTATTATATAAATCATCAGATTCTAATAGTAATTACAGTTTTATGTTCCAACAAATATTTTTATCTAAATGTTTAAAAAGTACTGAAATAAAAATGGGCCAGCTAAATATATTTCAAATTCAACAAATGTTTTGAAAGGTAACAAATAAAAATCGATGACTTCATAGTGCATATATATTTTCATTCCGCCGAATATTGCGCCTCGCCAGGCATGCGCAACAGGCAGAACATAGCGGAAATATTGCGCCAGTTTTCAGCCGAGCAGTGCCGCCGGAAATATTGCCTGCCGGGCGCGCCCCACGCGTACGCCGATATCTTAGCTCCAGGCACGCGCGGCGGCGGGCAGGAACCGCCGGCGGGCGCGAGAGGACGCGGCGGATCGCACCTGCGGGTGCGAGGCTGGTTGGCTTGTGCGGAGGGCGCATGCAGCGCCCTGGTGTTCATATGAACTAGGGAAGGCATTAATATTAACTCTGTTCTTTAATGGAGGGTAGAGATGAGCCATCAAAGGTGATTTCATCAAAGATGAATCATCAATATAGATGGTATCAAAGATGACGTCATCAGATGAGTCATCAAAGATGAACCTTCAAAGTTAATAGGGAGCATCAATGCTGAAGTATTAATAGCAAAGGGCAATCAGGGTTGAAGGCATCAAAATATCAAATTATAGTAAGTGTAAGTGCATCTGCGCGTGGGTGTGAGTGTAAGTGTATATGGTTTAATGTAAGTGTCTATGGTTTAATGTAAGTGCCTATGGCAAGTGTAAGTTCTTATAAGTGTCCTAGTGTTTATAAGTGTCATAGTGAATGTGTGTATAAGTGTTAGAAAAATACTAACTCATAGTAGGAATCATCTAGCAACTTGTAATATACACCAATCGATTACGCATGCCTTATGGCACGGGGTGAACGCCCTGTTAGGGCTATTCTCAAACCGGGGAGGCTAAAAGGCTGAAAAATGCGCTCCAGTTGGCACTCACATGGCCTCACTTGGCACTCATTGGCACTCACTTGGCACTCATTGGCACTCATTGGCACTCACTTGGCACTCACCTGGCACTCATCTAATACTCATCTAATACTCATAGAACACTAATAGAACATCACTAGATACTTCTTACGGTGATTGGGAACCATCAAAGCCATCAAGTTAGCGTGGGTCAAAATTGACCCATGGTATATGGCAAGGTCAAAGGCGAAATATCATGATCAAACAAGGTTAACATCAAAAAAGGGCTAAGTCCTAAAGGAAAGATAAAATTACATTAATTTAAAAATTGACCTATGGACGACCAAAGGATTGGCAGTGTGTTTGTACGTGTGAATAAGTGTAAATGTAAGTGTCTATGGGTAAATGTAAGTGTCATAGTGAATGTGTGTATAAGTGTCATAGTGAATGTCTGTATAAGTGTAAGTGTGTGTGTGTGTGTGTATGCGCACGCGCACGTGTGTAGGTGTTCAAGTTAGAGATGGGGTCCTTGTACGTACCAAGTTAGGAACAGAAATATGTGACAGGTGGGCCACGAAGAGTGGCCAGAAAAATTGGCGATGGGTCAAAAATGACCCCGCTGGAATATCAACCGAGTTAATGCCGGAAATATCATGGTCAAACAACGTTAAAACATCAAGAAACGGGCTAAACCCCTAATTGAAGTCGTGCCATGAGGCAAAAATTGACCCATGATTGAAAGAATGGGGGCATAAAATAGGAGACAATATTTTAGCAGTTTGCTTACGCTCGTTTGAAAACAACCACCTATGAAGATTACCAAAAGTCAGTTATGAAAAATTAAGTTTGCCAAAAATTAGGGTTGCCGAAAAAATTAGGGTGGGGTACGTACAACGGTTGCTGACGCAACCGTTTGGCGCAACCCTTCTTCGAAGGGTTGCCAAAAATTAGGGTTGCCATAAAAAATTAGGGTTCTCAAAAAATTAGGGTTCTCAAAAAATTAGGGTTCTCAAAAAATTAGGGTTCTCAAAAAATCCGGGTTCTCAAAAAATCCGGGTTCTCAAAAAAATCCGGGTTCTCAAAAAATCCGGGTTCTCAAAAAATCCGGGTTCTCAAAAAATCCGGGTTCTCAAAAAATACCGTGGGCCAAAAATGACCCATGGAAGACCAAAGAGGTTGGTCGAAAAATTTGAGTTCTCAAAAGGTCTGAGGCCCCAAAAAAGGTAAAGCCCAAAAAGGTCTAGGCCCAAAAAAGGTCTAGGCCCAAAAAGGTAAAGGCCAAAAGTTAAGGTAAAAATTCAGGTTGCCCAAAGGTAAAGGTCAAAAGGTCAACGGTAAAATAAGGTCAAAAGGTCAAGCCAGGTACTTTGTCCAATATCCCCTTCCTACTACTGGTGACGTCACCCGTATGTCTCAATATGTGTGTGTGTTTACACCAGTGGTCTTCAAAGTGGGGTACGCGAACCCCGGGGGGTACGCAAAGTGATACTTGGGGGTACGCCAAAGAAGTGGGCTCACGATTGCCGCGAAATTAATATGATCCGTGTATCACGTGAACTCTCCTTGGTCGCTGTATTTGGATTCACGTCCCGGCCGCTTAGTGCCCCATTATATTATATTATATTATATTATATTATATTATATTATATAATATTATATTATATTATATTATATTATATTATATTATATTATATTACATTATAGGGGTACAACTTATAATTATTTTCATCTTAGGGGGTACGCGATCAAAAAAGTTTGGAGACCGCTGGTCTACACCAACGCGGGGACGAAATTAGACAACAACATAAATGTTTACACATATGTAAGTAAATAAGTGCACATGTACGTGCTGTACATATTACTATAACTTGGCACTTCATTTGCCTAAATTGTACCCCTGATATCAGTCAAATGTTTGTAATTAATAAGGTTTATGTAATTTTCATTGTTGTATAACTGTAACTGGAAATAAATGAGTCAATATGCATACCTAATAAAATATTAATAAAACGAACGAGTTGTAACAATACCTTAACACTCAAAAAAGAAAATTAACAAATTTAATATTTTTTTTGCACATTTCTATAAAGCATATATATATATATATAAATATATATATATATATATATATATATATATATATATATATATATATATATATATATATATATATATATATATATATTTTATATATATATATATATATATATATATATATATATATATATATATATATATATATATATATATATATATATATATATATATAATAACGACTGCTTGTTATCTTATGTCGCTATTGGGTTTTTATCATTACTGTTTCTTAGATGACGTGATGTTGCACAGAGGATTCAATAAAAGTTTGTTTTTGTCACATTATTTACTTAATTACCAGCCCCGCACAACAACAGTTCAAAACAGAATGCCTTTTAATTATAATTACACCGCTTCAGGTATTAAAGATTACTAAACGAACTCAATCTTTTTAGTTAAACTCATAAACAATTTTGAACATATTTACAGAAAAACAACAACTATAATTAGGACTTTACACCAGCCCCGAAAATAATCGGTGATACCTAAGGTATGAACGATATTTTATTTCATTTTACAATAAGCTACATTTCAAAATATTGTTTGCTTTTATTAAGTACAAAATAATAACATATAATAATATAATTGTATTTTAACAATTTTCACACATCGGGTTGAAGTTCTGATTCTTCCTTCAAAAGTATGAGCTTTGAAATTGGTCGTCTAAGAAGAAGTGTCTTGTCCTTCATTTCCCCTTTTACCTTAGAGACCCTTATGTCCACAGTTCGAACGTTCTTAGCATCATCTCCATAGGTTTTCACAACACGACCAAGTGACCATTGATTTCTAGGTAAATTCTGGTCTGTCAACAATACTAGGTCTCCTTCTTTTAGTGATCTTCTGCTAACTGTCCATTTCTGTCTTTCTTGAAGAAGAGATACATATTCTCTTTTCCATCTTGTCCAGAAAAGGTCGGCCAAGTATTGCACCTGCTTCCATCTGCGCCGAATATAAATGTCATTTTTATCAAATAATCCAGGAGGAAAGGTCACTCCTAATTGAGAGAGCAATAAGTGGTTTGGTGTTAAGGGCTCTAAGTCATTAGAATCATTTGATATAGGAGTAATAGGGCGGTGGTTTAATATGGATTCGACTTCACAAAGAAGAGTATTGAGTCCATCATCATCCAAATATAGATGCTGCTCGTTCATGAGAGCATTAAGTGTTTTTCTTATTGTTCGTATTTGCCGTTCCCAGTTTACTAAAAATTATAAATTAATTGGAAACTTTCCTATTTTATATTTAATTAAGTAAAAATGATTCAAAAAAACGTAAATTAATTTCCTATTTAATAAACAGCATCGTTTGTTCGCGATTTTACGGATATTTATAATATTTTTTTAGAAAATTATCTTTGCATTTTCAATGCTTATTTACAATTTTAGTTTAATAATAATAATAAAATAATAATAATAATAATAATTTTTAAAAAAAATTTAAATTAAATTAATAATAATAATAATAATAATAATAATAATAATAATAATAATAATAATAATAATAATAATAATAATAATAATAATAATAATAATAATAATAATTAATTAATTGTCAATATTATTTACAAATTTTTAGTTTTAATAATAATAATAATAATGTAATAATAATAATAATAATAATATAATTTTAAATAAAATTAAAAATTTAATTTTAATAATATAATAATAAGATAATAATAATAATAACAACAATAAATTATAAATTAATAAAAATAATAGTAATTCTAATTAATAATAATAATTAATAATTTAGCTAAAAATTGTAATAATAATAATAATAATAATAATAATAATAATTAATAATAATAATAATAATAATAATAATAATAATAATAATAATAATAATAATAATAATAATAATAATAATAATAATAATAATAATAATAATAATAATAATAATAATAATAATAATAATAATAATAATTAATAATAATAATAAATATAATAATAATAAATAATAAAAATAATAATAATAAATAATTAATAATTAATAATAATAATAATAATAATAATAATAATAATAATAATAATAATAATAATAATAATAATAATAATAATAATAATAATAATAATAATAATAAAATATATCGCTCATTTTAAAGAAAATTAATTGGACATTATGTTTGAGTCGAATGTAAACAACGTTGTGATGGGTTAATAACAAACGAATATCTTATCAAAAAGCTTATCTTTTCAAATATCTTAATTAACTCTTTCCTCTTAGGAAGTTTCCGAACAAAATAAACAATTTTTATAAAAAATATTTGTCATTTTTCTTCCTTTTCCATGATAAATACTAAAAATATATGGTTAAAGAAAATGACTTTTCCTACATAAAAAGACATATTTGCATTATATTTTTGGGCAAATTATTGTAATTATTGGCGCCAAACGGTAGACATTGAAAGGCCGAAAATTTTATTGAATACTATACAACTATGTTTTTATTTACTATGTAATTTTATTTTAAGTTTTAAATATCATGAAACTTTATTTTATTAGTTAATACGTTAAGAAAGTTTCTTGTTGCAATTGTCTTAAAAATTTAGGTATTTATTTTATTTTGTTTTTGTTTTGTTACTGAGAGCGGACCTCACCAACAAAGGGCATTTTGTTATACTTTGTAGCAATTTAACTAAAAAATATTAAAATTTATAAATATATTTTAGTATATATAATTTTTATAAACTAGAAACAAAATAAATATTATTTTAAATTGTTATTTTAATTTTACTGAGTAACTTTTTTAAATGTAAATTTAAAAAGTACGGGGAAAATGTTTACTAAAAAATTAAAATCAAATGAGAATTTTTTATATAATTTTTAAGTTTTTAATAATAATAATAATAATAATAATAATAATAATAATAATAATAATAATAATAATAATAATAATAATAATAATAATAATAATAATAATATAATATAATAATAATAATGATAATAGTTAATTACAATTTAAGATTATTATATAATAATAATAATTAAGATAATAATAATAATAATAATAATAATAATAATAATAATAATAATAATAATAATAATAATAATAATAATAATAATAATAATAATAATAATAATAATAATAATTTAATATGTACAAGAGGAAATGTTACCAACAGCCAAAATATTTAATTTGATATAGATACCACAAAAGAAACTTACTTGTTTTTAGGCTGCTTATGATAAAGCATTCTGAGGAGAAACGGAGATTAAAGTTTTATATAGCTGGGTTGGTTGGTTGTAACGTATTTATTGTGTTAATATGTAGGTGAAAAAAAATTAAACAATCAGTGAGGGGTGTGAAGAAGAGTCTGAGTTTAGAGATGGCTGTAATTGTTTAATGTATAATGATTCTAAAATGTGTATCTAATTTGTTGGTTCTGAAGAGAATACAAAAGTTGTTCATTTGTATTGAACTGTGGCATTTAAGAGAGTGCGAACGGATGACGGAAGGGGGTTTGGATGAAAAAGAGGCAAATGTTCTTGGGATGACGCCCATGTGCTCACATGCACGAGTCCTGAATCGCAGTACCGTGGGCGTGGAGCCTACATGGACGTCTTTTGAGCCACAAGAGCAATTATATTTGTAGACAACATAGGACTGTAGCAGTGGGGGGGAATGTCTTTAATTTTAATGAAAGAAGCAATAGTGCGACGATGAGTGACATTGTTAAAAGAGATAAAAGAGTTCAATGATATGATTAATGTCATTGGCCAGCTGAAAGCAGGAGGGGCCAATGTAAGGATTTTTAGATGTTATTTTTTGCCTAAATATAGATGTATATGTTTAGAGATGATATCTGTAGGGAAACCGTTGTTTTTGAAAAATTCAGAATTTTTATTTTTTTTTAGTTTTACTTTGAAGGCGTTCTTATACTACAGCTTATACTACAGACTTTCTCTTTAATAATCGTACCCCTAGATAAACTTGCAAAGGATGAGGATTAATACTTTGTAGACTTTTCCAAGTTTCTTCCTCAGCACCAAGCAACTCCTTCAATCGTGCTGGAAAAACTTCCACAAGGAATAAAATATTTCATTCAGTAGTCCAAAGATACAAAAGAACACCAGTCGTTTCATGGTCAGCAAACAAGAATCTGAATGAGACTTCAAAAGTTTTCAAGTTCTAGAAACAAGAAGTCAACCAGAAAAACCCAAAAGCCGTCCTCGAATTCGTAATTCAATGCCACCTGCGGATTGAAAAAGTTACAAGAAACTTTTCAGGCACAAATTTCGTGTCCAGTTATGATCCTATCGGTATAAGAACAATAGTTCCGATAATTAGCAAGGCCGGATAATTAATAATAAAAATAATATAATATAATAATAAAATAAATAATATATAATAATAATAATAATAATAAAATAATAATAATAATAATAATAATAATAATTAATAATAATAATAATAATAATAATAATAATAATAATAATAATAATAATAATAATAATAATAATAATAATAATAATAATAATAATAATAATAATAATAATAATAATATAATAATAATAATAATAATAATAATAATAATAATAATAATAATAATAATAATAATAATAATAATAATAATAATAATAATAATAATAATATAAATAAAAATATTACTGCGTATAATATATAATAATAATAATAATAATAATAATAATATTTTATAATAACATATAATTAATAATAATAATTATAATAAAAATAATAATAATAATAATATAATAAAATAATAATAATAAAGAAATTAAATAATAATAAATAAATAAAACGTGGACCAATAATAATAATATAATTAATAAAATAATAATAATAATAATAATAATAATAATAATATTCATAATATTATTTAAATAAAACAATAGTTATTATAAAAAGAGGTAATAAAAGATGAAATGGTTGAAAATGAAGGAAACTTATTTTTTTTCTTGAGTTGCTTGCTTAATAAATAGTAAGCTAAGCATCTAAACACCTGCTCTTATCATTTTTTAAAACAACATGATTTTAACCTTACCCGTATTGTCGGGTTCCAAATATGAAGAAAATGAACTTCATACCTACAATCTCTTATTTTTTCAAAATAATCCCACTTAAGAAGAGAGCGAAAGTCACTATGATTTTATATTCTCCAACTCGCCTAAAACCAACAACACGTAATATTTAAATGTTCGTCACTCTAAACAATCACAACCAAGAAGATCGTTCTCTCTCTCTCTCTGCTCTCTCTCTCTCTCTCTCTCTCTCTCTCTCTCTCTCTCTCTCTCTTCTCTCTTCCCTTTATATATATCTCTATAAAAACCTGATTCCTTCAATAGAAGAAAGACCCAATACTAAAAATAAAAACTTAAATTCTCCCATCCGTAAATGTTCCAAAAAAAATTAAAAATAATTTCCACCTTTACATACCATAATTGAAGCTCTATAATTAAAATGAGCACCCACCAGAAATATTCCATAAGAGAAACTCATAATTTGTCATACACAGAGGAGAATTTGGTCTTTATTTGAAATATAAAATTTATGAAATTATTACTATTATTCAACATTAATGAAAATAAAGAATGAGTATGTAATTTGTAAGAGGTCATAGCTACTTTACAATGTATAATATGTAACGTAACACATCAAATACTTATGATAAGCAAGTAAATAAATGACCTAATTAGAAATAATCGTAAACTATATATAGGAAATATTAATATATGCATAATAGGCTATTAATCAATATAAGTAATTTTAATATTAACGAACATATAAATATATAAATAATAAATAGAATAAATTATTTTTATACAAAAATATAAATATTCATAATATAAATTAAAATGTATTATATCTGTAAATCCAATTAACTTTTAGCGAAATAATAACTAATATTATCATTATACCTATTAGGCTATATATACCATTAAGTTTATTCATCCACTCTTCTAGCCGAAAATACGATTGCTATTAGCAAATCAAAAAATAATAAAAATGATGTAAAAATCGTTGAAAGTTAAAATTTTTACTAACTTCACTAATGTAAGAAAAAATATTAATTTATACAATGATAGTTAGGGGAAGCAATAATAATTCTCTTGAAGAACATCTAAATGACAAGATTCAAAATTCACAGTACGAGTCAAAGCATACATACGTGAACATTAAAAAAATATAAATAATCAATTGTAATATCAATTCCTAACACAGAGATCCATAAATAAATAATACGTTACATTTCCGTGGCTCAGTAATTTTATTTTATTTAAAAACATATAATATAATAATAATAATATATTTATTATATATTATATAAGTAATTTCAATGTATAGTCCTGCTTACAGTTAAGACCAATCTTCCGCTTATGGTGAATGAATTATCTTGCTCAGATACAGCTTTTCTTGTTTTTAAATTAAATATAACTGTAGTTATTGATAATTATACCTAAAATGTTAACTGGTCTCGTTGACTTTCTAACTCACATATAAGACTTGATCTGAATCATAATATTAGTGAATAATTATATTATATATCTTTATATTTTCAGATTTACAATGACTAAGGATGAAAATGTGATATTCTATTAAATAGTAAATAATTAAGGTATTAAACAATCTATGCCAGAATGTATGAGTAGTATCGGCTCATTCAATGTGTCAAGAAACACTAGAATCACAACTGATTCCATTGCACATTCCATAAATTTAAGTTGTTTCAGAACTAAAAAGCTTTAATTATTCAAGTTAGAGCTATCTTATAAAATACTTTCCAATGCGGAAATTGTTACCAATACCCTCTCTTTGTTTAATTCACCATCGATAGGTATTTAATAATAATACAATTTGTCGATATCACCCGGTATAATATAATGCATTTTATTCTCCTAAATACGTATGCAATAAATATAAAAGTATCATAATGAGGTAACAATCTTAGTTCTTCATTTAAAATAATAATTAAATAATATATCTAATTCGTATTTAGGTAATACATTACTAAATGTAGTACTAATGCTACTAATAATAATATATATCACTTATGAATTAAGTAATATCTTACAAAGTAACATAAACTAATCTATATAAATAAAACGTAGTAAATTTAAAATTATAAATCTAAATATATAAGAATTATCAGTAAATTTGAGCAATTATTAAGATAATAGTTAGAGTGAGCAAGAGCCTTAAAAATAAAATAAATGTTAAGTAAATGGACTTGTATCAAACAATGATAATATTGAAGAGTGCTAATAATAATAAATATTTAATTATCATAAATTATGTTATACCTGTGAACATACTAAAGTTTATCTTCGGTGGACAATAACCTAAAATTCACAGATACGTATATATATATATATATATATTTATATAATATATAGCTAATGACTAAGAATATATAAATAAATAGTTTCATTAGGGATAAGATGGCCAAATTTCACTCTTCAAGTAGA
The DNA here is from genome assembly GCA_015478945.1 of Trachelipus rathkii. Lineage (NCBI taxonomy): Eukaryota > Metazoa > Arthropoda > Malacostraca > Isopoda > Trachelipodidae > Trachelipus > Trachelipus rathkii. The sequence goes on along the minus strand of JABUQX010002540.1, from coordinate 74 downwards.
ATGGTAATATAAAATTAATATTAAAAAAATAGGAAAGATTATTTAAATTATAGCAATAAATATCACTTTCAATA
>JABUQX010002539.1:17500-28021 GCA_015478945.1 Trachelipus rathkii | reverse complement strand
TGGGGAGAAAATAGAAAATACACCAGATATGAGATTCAGCAGCATTGCTACAAACATCAGGATAGGAAAAACCAACATAACAAAAGAACAAATAAAGCAGATAGAGGAGGAGGTTGAAGAGTACATACAAGGAAACTTTCTGAATAAAAATGATGAGGAGACCATCAGTGGAAAGAAGGATGAATGGACACTATCCCGAAATCTGTACTTGATGGAAAGCTATTATATCGGAGAACTCATACCAACAAAGACAAAAAAGAGTGAACTATGAAAATATGTAATTGAAAAAAAGGAGTTCAATGCAAACGATTTTAGGGGATATAGATTTGGAGGAAAATTTAAAAATGTGGCAGGAAAGCTATGATTAAGCAAAAACAGTGTATTCTTAATTTTGTTAAAGAACGAAAAGAAAAATGAAATCTACATTAACAACGAAGGCAGACCTTGAAGAAATAAAAATGAAAGCACAAAACATAGTTGAGAATAAAATGGAACATGACTTTAGAAATTTAGTAGGAAAAATATGAAAGAAAAACGAACCAAAGAGTGCGCAGCGGTAAAAGAAAAGAAAACAAACAAACAAAGAAACAAGAGAGAACAAATAAAAACAAACAAGAGACTGTAACACAAGTGGATAAAGAGAAAAAAATGGAAATATTGATTGATATAAAGGACCTGTATCAAAAAGAAAATCTAGACAAGGACCAAACAACAATAATGGAAGAGGAAATAGTTGGTAGTGACATTTTGGAAGTAAAAGAGGGAAATGAGGAGAATGAAATGGAAACCGATCCAGAAAATTCGGATGTAGAACAGAATACAGACAATGGATCAGACAACAAATAGAGTGGAACAGACAGAAAAAGGAACTGAAAACCGATATCGTAAAGCACAGACGGACAAAAGAACAGACAACCGAAAGCGTAAGACTTAGACAGACAAAGAAACAGAATGTTTCTCATACCTCTCCAGTTATTTGCTCTTTGCAAAATAAAAAAAAAATCGGAAACTGGTTCCAAATGAAGAAACATATAGGATAGCAGATAAAGTACTACCAAGAATTATCCCAGCCAATTGTAGTTTGACTGAGATTAATAGACTATATTATGCAGTTGCCAGGGCAGTAGCAGACTGTATGAAAGCTAAAGTATTCAAAACCAAGAAAGCAGGAGAAAAAAGGAAGAACAAAGAAAAGATACCACCGTGGAAAATACTAGCTACAACAGAAGTAATAACTAAGAACAAGAGGTTCGGATAAGTAGATGTTACCGACGTGGTTGTGTAACATTCAGAACAAACCTATAAGAAGATTAAAAATATAAACGAAAATAGAAATTAAAAAAAAAAGATAACCAAGTAACTCAGGCCATTGCAAGTAGAAAGATGTTAATAATAGCAAAGGCTAATAAGATTAAAAGGTATGATAAGAGAGATAAAGAGAAAAACCAAAATCAAATGATTGAAGAGGATCAGGAAAGGTTCTATAGAGAACTACAAAATGATTCCATAAAAGTGTCAAACCCTCCTCCCAAAGAGGAGGTGGATAGATTCTGGAAAGGAATTTATGAAGATGAAGAATGTTTAACAACCAAGCAGAATGGCTAGAGCAAATAATGAATAGCCAAAGAAACAATTAATATTGAACAAATGGAACATGCAACAATCACAAAAAAAAGAGGTTAAAGATGTAATTAGAAAGAGTACGTACCAACTGGAAAACACCTGGACCAGATAGAGTTCAAAATGTATGGCTAAAGAAAAGAAGAACACTATTGGAACCGCTTACCGCATGTTATAATAGAATTATAAATGGAAGAGAAGAAATTCCTCAGTGGCTAACAACTGGAGAAACTGTGCTGATCCCAAAAAGCGAAGAACCCAGAGACCAGAAAGCAAGGACCCATCCACGTGTCTGCCAACTTATAGTAAGGTATTTACAGGAGTTGTTGCAAAAAGGGATTCAAGGACATCTTGGATAACAAATAAATATAAGCGAAGAACCAAAAGGATGTTGTAAAAATAGTTTTGAACTAAAGACCAATTACTCATCAACAAAATGATTACAGAAAATTCGAGGAGGGCACAGAAAACCTAAGTTATGGTTGGATAGACTATAAAAGGCCTACGATAGTGTCCCTCACAATTGATCAGAGAAGTTTTAAAAATAATATAAAATTATCCTGAAATTATAAGATTCATAGACAATGCAATGAAGATATGGAAAGTTAAGGGAACTCGTAAAGGAAGAACTTTTGGAAATTGAAGACAGTAAAAATTAAGCGAGAATATTCCAGGGGAACTCCATCTCCCCCTTAATTATTTGTGCTCCGCCATAATCCCTCTGAGCTGCTTTAATAGTGGTTTGAGAATGGATATCTGTATAAATTACGAGAAACGAGAAAAAAACAAAATAATTTTCCACCTATTTTCATATGGACGACTTGAAACTCTACTCGTCAAATAGAGAAGAAACCATTAAAACAATTAGAAATCAGGTAAAAAGGTTTTCTAAATGAATATATATGCATGGAATTTGGGCTTGACAAATGTGCGTTTATGCTACTCAAGAAAGGCAGAAAGAACAAAAGACAGAACATATAAGTTATAGTTAGATATATTAAAAGAATTAGAGGATGAATTCCTAGAAAATATCTCGGAATAGAAGAGTCAGAAAAATAGAAAACAACATGAAGGGAAAAATAAAAAAGGAATATGGGAGAAGATTAAAATTAATCTTAAAATCAGAATTGAACCCCAGAAAAATGCAAGCCATTAACACCTTGGCGATCCCGGTACTCTCATATGGTTTCGGGATACATCGAGCTGGCATGCAGGAAGACTTAAACAAGCTGGTGTTATGCCAGAAAAATGCTGCACCGCACATAAGACTGACCTAGTAAAAAACCATGTGTAACCACGGATTACTTGGAATCCAGGAAAAAGGGGGAATGGAGTACGACAGTGACGTTAATATAAAAATCTGAATAATAGGAATTGGAAATATTTGAAGGCAATGATGGGAAGATTCATTTGGATGGGTGCCAATGGAACATGAAAACTTGAAACATTCTTCAACATCAATTATAAAAAAAAATGAATGACTTACCTAAGAGATGTGAGATTTGATGGAAAAGGCAGAAACAATGAAAGTTGGAGAGAGAAATAAAGAACGCTAAGATGACATACAAAGAGAAGAGAGAAGAACAAACCTAGAACAATGGAAAAATCACACATTTGCCAAACACCATAAAAACATACTGGATGAGCCTTCATTGGCACTTACAAATCAAATGAAGTAATGAAAGGATGGCTAAAAAGTAAAGACGAAAGAACTCTGCAGCCAAGACAGGCCTCAGGACAACTGGTTCAAAAAGCACATAGAAGGGCAAAACATAACGGACAAATGTAGAATGTGCAATTAAAGGTGTCGGAATCAGTTATTCACCATACATCTGGTGTAAGTTTTTGCGCTGAGGGGGCTCATAACAGGAAAGACACAACAATTTACGCTGAATCCACTTAATTATGCAGAAGAATTAGATAATACCAGAACCACTGGGGAACACATACCAAACTAGAGGAATACCAACAGAGTCTGAATATATATGAGTACAACATTAACCAACGACGCCAAGTCACTTCATAACAAACAGATATAGATTTACCAAATGAAAAAATGCGATTATTAGATTCGGAGTCCGTGGGAAATGGAAGAGTTATCGGTACGAAGGGAAAAGAACTCAAATACCAAAGGCTAAAGTACGAACTCAAGAGATTGTGGAATATAGATATGATTGAAATAGTTCAGGATTGCAGTTGACTACGGAACAATTAAAAAGAGCACCTAGAAAAAATCTCGAGGAGACTGTAAAGTATCCACACTGGACTGGCATGCAGTATCAAGAGAGTTAAGCCATACTAAACTGTGCTGGGTATCGATTAGAGACACCGGAGAAAGGGGGAAATTTATGAGGGTTGTTCTCGTAGGATTAAGGTTGTACCGACAAACACCCATAAAGGAAAAATAGTATACGTTAATAAAGGAGTTTAAAAAAAAAATAAATAATAATCATACATCGTAGTTTATTTACACCATATTATATATATATATATATTATATTATATATATATATATATTATATTATATATATATATATATTATATTATATATATATATATATTATATTATATATATATATATATTATATTATATATATATATATATTATATTATATATATATATATATTATATTATATATATATATATTATATTATATATATATATATTATATTATATATATATATATATTATATTATATATATATATATATTATATTATATATATATATATTATATATATATATTATATTATATATATATATATTATATATATATATATATATATATATATATATATTATATATATATATATAATATTATATATATATTTATAGTAGTTATGGAACCACTTCCGCGCGAGCCCACCCTTTTCGATATGAAGGAATAGAGATACAGTTGAAAACTGGAATTAAGCTATTATTATGGGTATAAGCTCGAAACAGAGGTAATTTCAAGTTGGTCGCGCTCGCTCTCTCGCAGCGCGCGTCACCCCGAGGGTGAACGCGATATTTGTGATTTACGCTCTTTTTTGCGGGATTGAGCGACCGAACTTAGCCTAACGGAGAGTTAGGTCGAGCGTGGTGACGTAATTTCGTCGCATACGAGATTACGTCAGCGCGCCGAGGAGCGGGCGCCGCACATACACATACACAATGCCCATTATATATATTATTATTACATCGAAGAAATGATCCCCGAAGGGGATTTTAACCCTTCTGCGCCCTGCCTTCAGCGACTCCGAGTCCGCACTGCACAGCAACTGCACCGGTCCGCAGGACCCAAGTGAACACTGCTCCACAATTACTACTATTGTTATATTCTGAAATCGGCTAAAATTTGGGGGTGGTTAAGGTGAGGTAACCTCAGTGTATACAAAGTTACGTCCCCCATGGGCTCCCGAAGGGGGGACCCACCCCCCTTTAAAAAATCCGAAGTGCTCGTAATTGAACTGATTTGGTGAGAGGATTCAAGTTTGAGTTTCTAGAAATATTTGATATGTGAATCGTGGAGTTGGACTTCCGGCACGGTTGCATGGAGCCACTGCCGGTGCCGAGTTATAAACATTCGTATAACAACAATGTTTGAGTGTGTCTATATATATGTTATTGGATCTGAAGATTTCGAATATGATGGTTTCTGAACCATCAAGAAAAATAAATCAATAAATAAATACATAAATTAAATAAAATTTCTTATCTCTTTTCTTTTATATAACTTACAAATTTACGTTTATTTACATACCCTAAAGCCAGTAAATCACTAAATCAAGCCACCCAACCCATCCCTCCTGTCATTTGTTGATTGTATTTGATTTATTGAATTAAGTTCAAATTTTTACTAAATTGTCATGTTTTACATACCCTAAAGCAGTAACACTTAAATCAAGCCACCCAACCTGCAAATCTGTCCATCTGATGATCCATGATCTATTGAATCTATTGATCTATTGAGTATATGAATTATGTTAAGGTACAAATTTTTACCTAAATTGTCGTGCTTTTAACATACCTAAATCATAAAATCAGTAATAAAACCCCCTCCAACCTACCCTCCTGTCCAATATGATCTATTGATCTACTTGATTCTAGATGAATCTATTGATAAGGTCAAATTTTTACTAAAATGTAACGTTTTACATACCGTAATTCAGTAATCCAGTAAATCACAAGATCCAACCTACCCTTTCCTGTCAAATCATATCTATTGATCTATTGATCTTTGACTCTATTGATCTATTGATCTAATTGATCTATTGATCTATTTTACTAAAATTTCCATGTTTTACATACCCTAAAGCAGTAAATCACTAAATCAACCACACCAACCTGCATATCTGATCCATTCTGTGTCATTGCATCTAAGTTGATCTATTGATCTATTGATCCTATTGATTCAAGTCACATGATTAAAGGTCAATTTTTACTAAAAATTGTCGTGTTTTACATACCCCTAAATCAGTAAATCAGTAAATCAACACATCCACCCTACTCTCCTCAACCAGTTGTGATCTATTGACTCTATTGAGCTATTGATCTGTTGATCTATTGGATCTTTTGATTAAGGTCAAATTTTTACTAAAATTTGTAACGTTTTACATAAACCCTAAATCCAGTCAATCAGTAAATCAAACCACCATCACCACCCTCCTGTCCCCTATTGTGATCTATTGATCTATTGATCTATTGATCTATTGAATCTATTGATTATTGTCTATTGATCTATTGATTATGGTCAAATTTTATACTAAAATTGTAACGTTTTAACTACAGTAAATCAGTAAATTCAGTAAATCAAACTACCAACCCCGCCACCTCCTGTTCATCCTTGATCTATTGATTAAGGTCAAATTTTTTACTTAAATTTGTCGTGCTTTACATACCCTAAATCATAAATCGTAAATCAAACCACCATCACCCACCCTCCTGACCAGTTTGTGATCTAATATTGATTTAAGTCACATTTTCGAGTATCATTTTTTGGAGATAAACATAACAAAAATCAAGTTCATTTACTACAAAGCTATCAATCAATACATGTTGCAACGTAACGAAATTATTCACGATTAATAAAGCTTTACTTCAGCACCATGCTGAAACTATGATTCTAATACACAACGACAAACCTGGCACGCCTAACAAATTCCCACACTTAACAACAGTAAGAACATAACATAGAAAGCGATAACTATTATACTTTTTGAGAAATATCTCTCACATAACAATGTTAATTTATATAACATGTAATATTTAACTAAAATTTAATCACAACATTGGTTAATTATCTAACAGAGCAGCGAAATGTACTCTAACATAATAAGGTTTTCACATCAATAAAGCTAAACATATCAGCGTAACATGAACTAAGAAATAATGTACAGACAACCGAACACAACTTACACCACGAATAAACTGTTAACCATTAACAAAGTCCAAAAACTAACACCAGTAAAGACTAACACTGATGCCAAAACGTTTAACTTTTCTTATTTTCAAGGACATATTTCTCTTACCATATTAAACGTTAATCTTACACTGAACCATTAACATTTAACAAAAAATTATCATACATTGGTTTAATTAATAACTGAATTCAACGAATATACTCTAACCGTAACAAGGTTCCAAATCAAGAAAGCTAAATGATGTAACCATGAACTAAGAACACAATAATCTGATAATATTTAAACAAAAATTAAAACTAAACATCATAATACCTAATGGGTAAAGAAAAACAAAGTAGATTTTACCTTGTAAAGCTAAACTATGAACCTAACGTCCTTAACACACAACAACCAGACGAATAACCAGCAGATATCATTAACAACTTAGTCATTAAAGCGAACATACTAGCAGTAATAAAGTTTTCATTTTTATAACAATTTAATTTTCATTGAAAACAACGTTATATAAATACATAAAAACATATAAAATACATAAAACATGTTTATTTTAAATATATTAATTCACCTAATCAGAGAACATAGGAATTTCAAGTGTGCGGTTAAAGTTCTATATATCTCTCTAAAAATTCAAACACCCTTTGAAAGGAATGTAACTATAAAAATGCCTTCAGCAGCACTAAACCAGTTTTTCAGCATTATTTGATCAGAGCACTCAGTTCTCCATACAAAAAGAGAAGTAAGTTTAATCCAGTCTCATCTTTTATAAAGCATTTACTGTATGTCGATATTGTTCATTTGCCACAGGTTTTGTTTTCTTCCAATCATTGATTACACCATGTGCTATACGTATTTAGTCCTCAAGTATCGTCAACATCTGTTAGATGCGAATGTAATGTCTTTTTTATTTATAAGCAATGCGTGTAATATTTTCAGATGTTCGAACTGTGAACCTATACACGTATGTCTGAAGGTACACAATCGATGGGTTTCCATTTAGTTGCGTAATTCAAGGGTTTTAATATCGTACACGAACGAGAACACAAGCGTCTAATTCTATTAGAACTTCTCACGTTATCTTTTCCAAGTTAGATATTTCACTATGCTAGTCGATATACCAGATGACACACATTTATCCTCTATCCATCCTGTTGCAATATTGATAATCTTGAAGAACTCTTCAACACAAATGAATAAGGTCTATTATTATGAACCTCTGGATGGAATACAAACAATGTATCGGTATCCATCGGTTGACGATTAAATATAAAAGACACATCTGGAATAACGAAGCTCCTCGTGAAAATAATCAACAAACCAGGTTTATGATGCGCAGAATGCCATCGTACCAGTACAGCGAAAAAATGGTCTACTGACGGAAATCGTATTCGTAAAACACCCTTAAATGTAATGAGATTTCTTTCTTTCACCAATCAGAAGAAATGTTAAACAGAATTACGACGTACGACGAACCAATACACTCAAAGGGTATATATTTGTTTAGACAACACAAAACAACACAACAAGAATATACATAACATAAAAATAGATTCTTTATATACTGACCTAACGAATATGTGCTAACGTAACAGTGTTTTCACATTATAAAGCTTACATAAGCATGACCAGAACTAGAATTATATTGTCATGGTAAACCTGACAACCTTACGCCACGAAATAAACGTATCAACATTAACAAAACTCCTGGCGCTTAAAACAGTAACTACATAACACTGCATACAACAACGTAACCTAGTCACACTTTTTCAAGATATCTCTAACATGATCAATGTTAATTTTACATTACATCCGTAATATTTAACAAAAATTTAGGATAACCATATCTAAGCATCATACTGACACCAAATATAATGCTAACGTACCGAAGTTTTTACATCAACTTCGCAATATTTAACAAAAATTTCATCCATAACCTCGTCTAAAATATCATAATCCCAACGAATAATGCAAACATAACAAAATTTAACACAACATAACATAAAAAAATTTTTTCTCTATCCTGACTAACATAAAATAAGTTCTTGAATAAAATATCACAGTAAAGGGGTAGTAGTTTACTGATTTTTAAGCAGTAAATCAGTAAATTCAGTAAATCAAACCACCATTCCTGCAGTCCCCTATTCAGTCCACCCGGTCTATGAATCTATCGACTATTGATTTCAGGTCATATTATCGAGCTATCATTGGACATCAGCACAGTGGTAAGACGTATTATCTAAAACAAATCCCTTTAACAAAGTGACCAACTTATCAAAGATACCAGCATCTCCGAACTATGAATTGACACTTCTTCATCCAAGTGTCACGTCTCGAGATATTAACATCATATTAACTATGAATAACGTAGACATTAACAAAATCTTCTCGGAGCAAAACCTGACAATTACTCAACAAAACTTAACCGTTAGACTCACGCTTCTCTAACACAATAATCGTCAGTAACACAGTCAATATCTTTACAAAACCATCATTTCTCTACCAAAGTCAAGTTTAATTTCACCCTTGTCATAGTAATATTTTACATAATGTGAGGCTAAACTTACGAAACTTAAACAGTTCATTAATAAAGTACCTAAAGGAATACATCTACCTCCGAGAGAAACCCAGGGGCCCATGTGAGATCAACCCTGGAATGGGTGTGAAGTGGCATCACCCAAGGGTTGTTAAGCTGGCATTACCCTACCGAAGGAGGGGTAAGGCCTCAGCCCTTCGGGCTGACGCCCAAAGCCGCTGTATTATATATATATAATATTATACTATATATATATATATTATAGTTTATTATATTATATATTATATAATATATATATTAATTAATATATATATATTAATCATATAATATATATATATATATATATATATATATATATATATATTTAATATATATATTATTATATATATATTATACCTGTGTTTACCAGATTGCGAGATATGGACCCAACTTTTTTGCACCCTACATCTCTTTCCCCAGCCTCAACCATTTGAAAAAAAAAGGTTATATATAGAAATAATACTTGACATTAATAATTCTCAAATTATGTTTCAAAAAAACTAAAGCTTCTGAGCCCTTTAAAGGAGAGTTTGCCTCTCTTTTCTTTCGTAAATGAGATCTGCACATTGCTGAAAAAATGCTCGCCAGCTGCACTTATTGAAGGGAACATGCTAAGTAGTTTCCTGCGCGAGTTCGTGCAAGATGTCGAAAACTTTACAATATATCACGCCATCAAACAATGCGGATCTTTATGTCCGATTTCCAAGAGTTTTCGCTTTTGATAATCTTCGATCAATGACAGAGTATCCTTTGACAACCTTTGAACAAGACTCTTCATCGCTGCTAGAAGCAATTCAGCAATGATATCGCTAATAGATTCGCTTAAAGATGTAAATGTAGTCTGTCTGTTTCTGCAATCGTTTTCTTTTTTAGTTGGCTGCGTGAATTTCTGGTTTAGCAGCATTTTCATCAAATAGTGTGAATACTAAAT
>JABUQX010002539.1:7500-15000 GCA_015478945.1 Trachelipus rathkii | reverse complement strand
GGAGAGATTGTTTGAGGGATATGGCATTGGAGGGGGTGATGATGATGTGTTTGGGTATGTGTTGTTTATACTGTGAGTGTTGGTTGAGGGTATAGGTAGAGAGGATGTTATTGTTTATGGTGGTATTGGAGTTGTAGTAATTGTGTTTAGCTTTATGGTAGGATTTATTTATGATGTGTGTTGGGTATTGTAGTTTTTGGAAGGTGTTGCGTATGTAATTTGTTTCAATGCTGAGGTATTGTGGTGAGCAGAGGCGAAAGGCTCTAAGGTAGAGGGATGTAAGGGTAGCTATTTTTATTGTGGTGGAATGGGTGGAGAATTAGTGAATGTTAGAGGAAATAGCGGTGGGTTTTCTGTACATGGAAAAGTTAAGATAGAGTGAATTTTGCCAGGAGACAAGAGTGTCTAGATAAGGAAGAGTAGAGTTATTGGTAAGTTCTAGAATGTATTTAATAGAAGGGTGTATGTTGTTTAGGTGTTGTAGGATTTAGTTGGGATCTGTGTTGCGAGAAAGAGCTATGAAATTGTTGCCAACGTATCTTAACCATGTGGTGTTATGTAATAGGGGTGTGAGAGAATGAAATTGTGTCCTGTTAGTTTCATGTAAATGTTGCTGAGTATGGGTGACAGAGGTGAACCCATACTCAGCCCCTGTTTTTGTAAGAAAAAGCAATCGTGGAATTGAAAGTAGCTGTGTTTTAGGGTTTGTTTTATTAGTTCTTGTAAAAGGGGGAAGGGATAAGGAAGTATTATATTATGTGTTGTGATGTAAGTCTGTAATAGGTTTAGGGTTGTTTCTACGGGAACAGAAGTGAAGAGATAACAGACATCAAAACTATAGAAATTTTGGGTACATGGGTTTAAATGTTCTGCTTTATGTATGAAATCGGTGCTTTTTTTTAGGTGTGTATGAGAAATGTTGTTTATTAAGGGTTTAAGTTGTGTTGCGATCCAAGCTGAGAGTTTGTATGTGGGACAGTTTATATTGGAAATGATGGGGCGTAAGGGATTGTTTTGTTTATGAGTTTTGTGGATGACATTAAACGGTGCTAAATTATTCATGTGTGATTTTAGGTTGGTATGTAAGTGTGGATGATCTTTGCATAGGGTTTTTAATTCTTTGTTGAAATTTAATTGTAATTTTTTGAGAGGGTTGGTATTTTGACGGGTGTACGTGGTGGTATCAGATAATAAGGTTTGGCATTTAGTTATATAGTCTGTTGTATTTAAGATTACGATGTTGTTTCCCTTGTCGGAGTGTGAGATAGTTACGTTTTTATTTTTTTTGAAGGTTATGAAGAGTTTTGTAGAAAATGTCGGGTATTTTTTTTATTTGTGCTGAATTTTTTATGTGAGAGAGGATGTAGCCTTTGAGGAAGTCAGTGATACAGTCCGTGTGTTTGTAGTTTTTAGTCCATATGTCAAAGTCATGGGTGAATTTCAGGAAAGGGTCAGGGTTATTTAAAGCAAAAGATAGACCATAACCTAAGAGAATGTTTTCGTAAAAAGTTACGTTGTAAGAGGAAAGATTAATAATTTTAGTAGGGTCGGAAGATACATACCACAAACTATTCTTGAAGATGTTATAAAAAATTTTGTTGAGTTCTATTGTTTTTTGATTGATGGTTTCATCCTTGTGGAAGTGGGCGTTTTCTAGAAGTTTTGTAAGTTTTTCGAGAGGATTCGTAAATTGTTGATAGATAGCAGTTTAGAGATTCTTGAAAGCTTTGTTGCAGATTCTAAATGTTGTTTTTATTTTTTGTTTTATATCTATTGATTTTGTGATAACTAGTTTGTTTTCTTTAGATCGTTGAAATGGAAGTATTTTTTAGATTTTTATTTGAGTGGACATAAAGTTTTTGGATTATCCAAATTGTATAAGAATTGTTCTGATGAAACGTAGCTGCGTCTTTTTAATATTGCCAGCAGTCATCAACCTCCTATATGCAAAAAGTCCTCGTGAATGTATTCAGAACCTTCTTCTTGTCAATCGGGTTGGCATCAATTTTATATATTTAAATGCTTCTTTCATGCGCAGTTTATATTGTGTATTGCTAGTACACCCTTGAAAGTTATGGTTCTTGCTTTTTGGCTCACTTCTGTATGAGCATTTTTCAGGATTTAAAACTGCTTACATTACTGATAGCGTTTATGCACATAGTTATCATTGTTAAAAACCTTACAATGTCAATTGTGTATAAAAACTAAATCTAAAAACAACATATCATCCTAAAGGCAAAGATTCTTTCTTAAACCTAAGAAAACACTTATTAAATAGCTTCGTCAAATAAATTAACCTCCACAGTACTTATGCCTCTTTATAAACATACTTATTTGGGTATGATTTTTACGAAACTTATGACTGCTCAGCACACCAACATAAGTCGAACGCAGCTGGAAACAAAAGTCTCAAACTTATCAAACCATCAATAAAAAAACTCACAACCAAGTCTTCTTTCTACACACACTTCATTTACTTTTTCTCTCCTTTTTTTCCTCCTTCTTTTTTCAAGGGTCGGAATAACTCTCGTTCCAATATATTTAAAGAAATCAACATCTGGATCAATATTAGGACTATGCAGGCCTGCCTACTCCAGTGGTAATTTACTTATGCCGCAGAAAAACTTAATACAGAAATGGTTGTGATATTTGTAAGTTTAATATTATATACTATTATATTATTATAATATATATAATATATATATTAATATATATATATATATATATATATATATATATATAATATATAATTATATATATATATATATATATAATATATATATATATATATATATATATATATATATATATATTATATTGTATATATATTATATATTATATATATCAATATATATATTATTATATATATATTATATTATATATTAATATATTTTATACTATAATATATTATATATTATTATATATATATATAATAGATTATATATTTATATAATTATATTATATATATATATATTTTATATTATCTTTAAATAACTGCTCGAACATTTCAAATCAATAGGTTAATGATTTAATCTGATGGAGCGTTGATGTAGTATATATATTGTATATTATTATATATATTATAATATATATATATTATATATATATATAAATATTATCAGACAAAAAGTTAGTTTAATAAATATTATTAGACAAAAAGTTAGCTTTCTAAATATTATTAGACAAGAAGTTCGTTTTCTAAAACAAAATATTAGTTTTCTAAATATTATTAGACAAAAAGTGTTTTCTAAATATTATTAGGCAAAAAGTTCGTTTTTTTAAAATATTATTTGGCAAAATGTGAGTTTTCTAAATATTATTCGACAAGTGCGTGGGTTTAAAGATCTATATATATATTATATCATTCATACTTAATTTAATTTGGAGGAGAACTTGAAAAAGATTCCTCGCGGTTGTATTTGTGCCAATTTATTTCATGGAATGTTTATCGCTAGGAGAAAAAAAATGTTAATACTTGGTTAAGAAAGCGATATTGTCGTATGATTTTAGTACAAAAAGTCTGGTTCAAACCAAGAGGTCTGTTTGACAGGTATAATATATGAGTCTTATATTCAATAAACCAGAAATCTTCAATAGTGTACTTTATATATAAAACATATACTAGGATATAAGACATGCCGCTACCATGGTACAATGATAGAGCTAGGGTTATATTCCTCGTCCTGATCTTAGGTAGTAATTACCATAAGTAGCTTCCCCTCCTAGAATAGCTAATGGCATTGTTATTTCTAGGAAAATAAAGCTCCCCTCATAGAATAGCTAATTGCATTAAGTTATTTATAGAAAAATTAAAGTTACACTGGGAGTGGATGGCTAGTGGGTTTAGGATTCACGGTTGTTTAGTATAAAATATCAGAAACTCGACGGGTCCTCACACTCGTTTATATGAAATCTCCGAGCATGACGAAAGAGTAAAATCTATATTGTAGTATACAATTATTGAATATAAATCTTATAAATTATTTTCCAAACAATGATTAATTTGTAATTACAAGTAGGAATGATACCTTATTTTTACCTTTACATAGAGCTTAATTTTAATTCACCAACCAACTAATTTAACCATAAATAATAAATTGATTAACCACCTAAAGTTTAATAATATAAAATATACAGGTTCATGGACTCATCTTTCACTATTAATAGCTAATTAGATTTTTTCTGTCTATTAATATATTGTAATTTAACTGCATGATACTTCAAGACCTTCCATTCTAGATTTACTATATTCGTTGCTGTTTGAGAATAAAGGGCCAAAAATGGCGGGAAAGCAACGCCTATTTTCACAACCGGGGCAACTGTAACTGGGCAATCGGGGGTGTATGGGGGATTTTACACAACCTACGCAACGGCGGTTGTTTACTAAGGTTTCATAACACATAAACTTGCGGTGTCATTTAGTATAGTCTTTTATATTAATACTCTTCTTCTTATATGCTAGAAAGTGAAAAGGGTTTTTTTAAAAAGGCTGGTATCCTACTACTTTATTATTATTATTAATTATTATATTAAGATATATATAAGTTATTATAGTTTTGTTTAATTAGATGTTATTTATTATTATTAATTATATTATTATTATTTATTTTCTTATATAATCTCAAATACTCAATATAACATAAATACACAAGCATATACATATAATACTATTATATTACTATATATATACATATATATAAATATATATTTATATACTACTCTATATATATAATTTTAGAACACCAGTGAGATAATAATATAAAAATTAATAATAAATCAATATTATTAATAATAATAATTAAATAATATAAAGTAAATATAAAAATATAATTGTAATATACTTATAATATATAATATATAATAATTATATATAAATAAAATAATAATAATATATATAATAATTATTATATTTTATTATTATTATATTATTATTATTATTATTATTATTATTATTATTATTACTTATATTATTATTATTTTATTTTATAAAAGGTAATGTTAATACTCTGGGGAATAAAGGTAATTATATGTGATAGGTTTGAAAGACGGTGTGGTTAAGAATATTTTGAAGTTTGATAAGATGATAGATTTATTTTAATAGCCGAGTGAGGCGAGATGTGTGTCTACTCGTTCTTTTGGTTATCTCAATTTGGTTACACAATTGGAAAAGGGATTAGATAGAATTTAGAGGGTGGGGTGGCATGGGAAAGGTGTTAGATAATAATGATGTAGAATGTGAGTTGTGACGGGATGAGAAGTTTCTTCTACCTATTATGTGCGGTGATTTGGCTTTGTGGCCTGCGAATTCTGAAATGAGATGAGTTTGAGAGGATTGGTAGACTGATTTGGCATGGTGGATGTGAAAAAGGATGGGTTTGAAAGTAAACGTATGATAATGAGAAAAGGCTTATTGTTTGTGAGTAATCGCGGTGAAAGTCCTTCGGTGGTGAAGTATGTTTGGCTCGTGTTAAAAAGGTTAATCAACTGGAGAAGTGTGTTGAGTTTTAAATATTCTGGATGGAAGTGTTCTATACAAAAAGGCCCCGACATGATGCAGGGTGTAGTAGTGAAAGTTGTGAATGGTAGGAAAGGTGTGGTGCAATTAATCCTTGTGGATGTAAGGGACTAATTTTCTGGTGCCTAGGGTCTTACATGATGAGGGTATGTTGTTACTGTAATAGTAGTGAACAAACTATGGTCTGGAAATAAGAGGTCTAGTTTAAGTACATTTGTTCAGTGGACAATCTAGGGGTAACGTCTAGGTATGAGAAGAATTGGATAAATGAGGAATGAACGAGTGAATGAACGAATGAATGAGTTGTATGGATGCGAAGAAAGAAATAAATGAGAAGGATAATGAAGTTAATTGCAGATGGTTGGTTATGTGGAGATAGATAGATGATAGTCAGTTGGGTAATAAGGATATATAGTGGTGAGTGTGAGTCGACGGTTGGGAGACAGAAGAAATATTTTAATTAAATTAGTAATGGGAATGCCTGAAGGAGAGGAATGTGAAGTTTGGCAAGGCGAGCAAGATAGTGCATAATAGGAGTGGATGACGGGGTTTTGTGAGGGGGTGAAAATGTGGCCACGCTGGATCCAAGGGATGAACCTACGTTGACGAGATGCCACGGTGTGTGGGTCCGTTGCAGTCCCGTGAAGCCCTAGGGTGGATTTTTAATTACTGCACGAAGTTTAATTAAGGGTGCCAAGAGGAGCGGCTAAGGCTAGCTTTCTATTTCGACTTGTTTATATGCTTTAACTACTTTTCTGTTCCGGTGCATGTGACGCACCTTACCCAAGTCCTGGAAAAAGAAGGTGAGTGATGGTGATCATGATGCTATTTTTTTTTTATTATTAATTATTATTATTTTATTATTATTATTATTATTATTATTATTATGTATTATTATTATTTTATAATAACCGCGGTTATGCTAAAAGAATTCAGGCTTCGCTCATCACTAATGATATATATATATATATAATATATATATATATATATATATTAATATATTATTATATATATATATATATATATATATATATATATATATACATATATATATATATTATAAATATATATATATATATATAATATTATATATTTCTAGCAAAATACTAAAAAAAATTATATATATATATATATATATAATTATATATTATTATATATATAATATATATATATAATATATATAATAAACATGGTCAACACAACCGACCTAACTCGACGTCTACCAGTCATCATCAAAATACAAAATGTCAAACAACCTAACTTCCATTGAAAAACAACACAGGAATACATAAAAATTAGACTGGAAATATTCACCAACCATTAGAAACAACATATACATGCTCCTAAATATAACTAACAATAACACTCAACAAGCCATTCAAAGTTTCACTTCCTTAATTCAAAAAGCAGCCTACGTAATGACTCCTCGTACCATCCAATCTACCTCCTTTCCACTCTGCAGACTTTTAGAAAAACTCACTCAGAAAAAAAACAACCACATAACTCCAGACGACAACACAAATCACCCTAAAAACAAAATCATAACCAACAAAAACACATTCTTCAAACACATTCAAACTTCCTACCAAAGAACATCAACACACGACACTATAAGATGTAGACAATAAAATAACTGAAAAACTCAACCAATCAACAAAGACACACACTCACGAATGATAAAAACCTACACACAAAAATCCACAAACAAACAAACAGCACGCTAACACTCTTGCGCAACTCACATTCGCAAAGTAGGGTCAAAAACCCACACACTTTAATTTCTTAGTTTAAAGCTCAAAGAAAATAAAAAAACCACGACAGCATAGAAATTAACAAAACTGACGGTAGAAACTTACAAAGATATCAAATCTCACTGCAACTGGCCAGACAAATTCTCAAAAAACACTAGGGAAACACAGTCTAGAACAACTAGCACAAATTATACAGCTCATTAACTCAAACTTTCAATTCTCCTATCTGATAAA